>OVAP01000193.1:0-45445 GCA_900406295.1 Aurinia saxatilis | reverse complement strand
ATATACAGAAAACTTCTTCGATATTTCTTCTTGTCTTTCTCTGTTTCTTCACTAACATTTTAAATTTGAGCTCTATCCAAATTTTCTGCATTGCAAAATGTAGTTCATCTATCTTCACTTTTGTTATAACATATAATGTATAGTTGGTGGTTTCAAACTTTCAATCATGAATAAAAGCCCAAATTAGGTTAAAATCATAAACATATATCGCACAACAAAAAAGAGAGAAGGTAATGGTTAGGCATGGTCCAAGAGATGAGGGTTCATATAATTATCATTGACCGATTCTGAATTAAATTTCAGTGGAATCTTAATTAACTAAAGGTGATGGTGACTTTAGATCTCAAATCTTTAATTGGGGGGACAAGATCGATGATCTCATGTCTAAAGACGAATTTTGTGCCAATAGAGTTAGGTCACCTCTTTTTGGGAAAAGAAGGAACATTATATTAACCAAACATTTCATATAAGATTGTTGAAAAATAAAGACATTTATATATGTATATCATGATTAATTATTTGTTTTGGCTATGTTTCATTTGCTAGTTTCTTTGAAAAAAAACGAGCCTTCCTTAGCTAAGCAATAACTCATCGACAAATAGGAATTTATAACTAACTTATCAAACCAAATATGCAATGCTTGTTTATGAGGTAACTATAGATATTTTCATATATCAATTCATTGACATGACATGACATGAAACAGAGTATATAGTGTATGGATTACTCCAGTTCTTTAATAACATACAAGGAACTATTGATAATCCCATATATTGTCAATAAAAATTCTACAATACATAGATTATTATTCAGAAATAAATATTTTACATAATTACAGAAGGAAACATATCTAGTACAGTATATAATGCAATGCTAATAACATGTGATGAAATGAAAAGTAAACTAGACTCTTTTATCAATTATATAATATTTGGTTTGAAAAGTAATATTTACGACCTCGACAATGTTTATATATTCGTTTCTACAGTTTAACTTCTTAATATAAAACTGTAACAAAGAAAGTTGTACAATGTTTAATATGTAACTCATGTTTTAACATTAATTAGTTTTTATACTGATAGTCTAATCATTTAGGTTTAAACAGAAGTGGTACTGAATCCAACTTAGTTTATTTGTATACAGTAATTTACAAAAGGTAAGTTGTATAGTTTATAAATTAGCAAAGAGACAAATTACATTGAGGTCCTATCCCCATTCGGGAAAATTATGGAGTAGAAAATATATTATACAAAAGAAAAGCAATATGTAATAAAAAGTAGATTCGGAGGGGAGTTCCAAGGAGTGTGATGGCATCTAGAAAATCTGATGAGTTTTATGTTGCGCTGTACTTTTGCATGGTAACACGCAATGGGACACGTATCCACATGTTATTAGTTACACCAATTAACAATCATTATTTCAAACATCTGAATATTAATAATATAAGTATGACCAGGCTTCATAATTAGTCTAGTTACCCTAGAATCGTCCAAAATGAGAAAGTGGGACGAAACTGACGACTGATGTTGAGACTCAAGGAGTTAGGTTTGATTCTTAAACATTCGATCTCATCTTCTTTTGCTTTTCATTATATATATCATTCTTTTAAAAACTTATTTCTTCAAAAAACTTTAGAACATTTTGGACTAACTAAGAATGCATGTAAACATTGAAAAATCATGGAGGTACATGCATGTTGGTAAAAAATGATGTAGAAAAAATATATATATTGGACGAATATACTCATTCTGTTCTCAATTGATCATAGATATTTTAATTTGTATATAAAGAAAAAATTTAGTACTTCATAATAAGTATATTATTGTTTTTTTTTTCTTTTTTCAACAACAATTCTGCATTATGTTGGGTTTGAACTCAAACAAAGATACACTGACAACAATAACACAATCGCTAGATTATAAGTCTTGATCAATAAGTACATTATGGTTTAACACTACATTTTCTAATAACTCAAAATCAAATAATAATTGATTATTTTTCTTGAATTTAATAATTTATCGTATTAATTAATAAACAATGCATCATTCTTTTTATCAGAACAAATGAAATATTTAAATAAATAATACGTAGTTTCATTATTTTCGTTGGAATTCAGTGAAATTCAACAATAGTAAACCGTTGTTGCCATGCATTTTAATTAATTTCTTGAACATTGTTCTACCTTAGAACTCAAAGCTTCATCATTGAAAATCTCATGTACCATATCATCTCTTGCAATATACACAAGTGTAAATATTTAAACAACCATCTCTTGACCATAAACTAATGGACCGATATTGAATTTAATAACACACTAGTTTCATAGTTTATACACATATAGACCATAACGTAATTAAACGTCAAAAGAAGTAATAGTCTAATAATAAAAATCAATTAGTTTGATCCTAATGGTATATACATACTCGTTATATGTAAAATGAGTTTTAGTGGTTTCACTTTACAGACGTCCCCTATAGATAGTAAATGCAATTATAAAAACCATGACATACTTTCCAAAAGAAGAAGGCTGCATATATATAATATTTCTGGTTAGATTAGTTCAATTATATAGATGGCTTAAAGACATTGATTAATACGTTTGATAAAATCTAATATTAAATTTGTAAACATTGATTACCTTTGATCTCATTCTCACCTGTTGCTTCTATACCTAATTATATGCCAAAACTAGCCAACAGTTTCAACATAAAACCACCATCTAGCTAAAACAAGTTTGAAAATAGTGTTACACCAAGTTTAGCATTTTACGTAATTTTCTTTGGGTTAAAACATATTTTTTCTCTTTTTTTTTTGGGTAAACATTACAAGATTTTGTTATTCGATATTCCGTTGATTGATCCATGTACACTAAATATCTCAGTAGATTCAAGTGTGATGCATTTGGATGGTTCAATAAACTTAAACTAAGTAACAATGAAAGTAAAAAAAAAAAACGTTTTGAGATTTAATATGTTTGGATCTAACAATCAACATATAGCTCTAATGACGTGCCGTGTCCATTAATTTAGGATTTTTGAACATTATTATAAAAGTATTGTCCAATGATTTGATAAGCAGATGGGACAAAGCAAGCTTATCCGTTATAGGGACTATATAGCTCATTTTCTTAATCATATATATGTATAATAATTGTATATCAAAGAATTTTTAAATATCATTACTTATCATATATATACAATGTCATATATATGTATAATAATGACATTGTTTTTTTTTTGTGGGCTGGGATCAGAAGGAAGCGTATATACAGTTTAGGTTTTCGATATTATACAGTTTTCATTTATATATTTATCCAATTTTTTACATCTGTAGTAAAACATTTGTACTTGACACAAAAGAACCAAAGAGAAAAAAAGCAAAACAATGTCATAGGGAAAAGAAAATACAAGAATGGACATTTTGTCATATGGTTCGATTTGATATAACCAATGATAAAACAGCGTTTTCTGATAATTTAATTATAAGTACTTACAAACACTAAACAATGTTGTATGGTCCAAGTCCCCCGAATTTAAGAGCTCAGCATCTACATACCTATACGATTTTTTAATACTATCTTTATTAAAAAATAAATAAGACAAAGCACTAAATCCTATCAAGAAAAAAAAAGAAGCAATATACGAAGCATGTTCGACCAATCAAAAGCTGACAACTCAAAGAAATATACTATGTAAATATAGAAAGCTACACTGAGGAAAAAAAGGACACCACGCCCAAGAACCCTAATTGGGAAAAGTGGCTAAATGGGTTTGCGCCACGTGTGGATTTAGTTTGTGTCAGAGTCAGTAGGCTAGAAATGTCTCAATAAGGGCGTTGAAACTGGTCGTTTTGTCTGGGACACTTGTACCATTGTGGAAAGGTGGAGCCATGACTAGTCCACTCTTTTATATCTTTCTGTTGATATTTTCAATGTCATAAGATTGGGTTCTAGTGTAGTAGGTTAAGATTCGGAAACTAAATTATGTCAGAAAACATAATAGTTATATAAAAAATGTGTTAGTTTGTTAAAAGATGTATTACTTTCTTACTGTTTTTGGTTTCAACTTTCACATTGGCAAGTGCGTAGTAAATTCAAAAATGTCTTGTTCGTGGAAATTCGATTCCCTCAGTGGATAGTACAAATATAATGGCATTGATAACTGGAATTTGTTTTATTGCTTTTACCTCATTATTGAAGTAAGCGTACAGTCAAGTTTGTTACATTAGTATGACTTTATACTGAAAATATATGTAATACAGTACAAGTTTATTACTGAAAATGTTGAAATGTTGTTGTAAGATCTGGTCCGTCGAATTTGGATGCACAGTGGAGACTGGGAGTGAGAAGACAAGGAGAGTATAGGTAAAAACTAAAATCCAAAGGAAGATGCAACTGGAGACTGATGATCCAGCATGGATCTTCAAGTAGATTTGGCATTTTGACTAGATTTGATAGAAAATAATAAATTCTAACCAAACTTGATTGTAATCTTACACCTCTACATTCTAATGGCAAATAAGAAACTAAGACCCTCCATTACCAACCAGGACATACAACTCCGATGATAACTTAACCTCCTCATTAACCAAATCCAAACAGACTCAAAGCTTTCCTCATCCAAAACCTTTCTTGATTAACGACTAATATAAAGATCTAAAGTACATGGAAACTCACCAGGCATCATCATCATCTTTCTGCTATGTTGCTTAGACAAGAGACCAAACTGATCACCTCAAAGGAAAATACAAGTATACAAGTGACAATAGACATCCAACAACAAACTAACTTTGGTATAGAGCGTGAATAAGTAATCAAAATAACTTACTGATGGAAACTTCCTTTTCCGTGTATTTGATAAACTCGTTCGCATTTACCTCGGGAATAAAACAATGCACACAAAACAAGTATGAGGACAAAACAAGTATGAGGACATCAACTATATAACCAACAAGAACAACAAGAAAACGGACATCTCTGCATTAAACTCATCCCATTGGGGTTCTACGCGAAAGAGAGATTACACACCTTTCAGGTTCAAGGACCATTTATATTAACACATGAATCCAAATAAACGTACACTAGTATGCCCTGAAGGCAACAAAGTAAAGGACAGGGTTAAGAATCAAATAAATGAAAACAGTTCTTTTCGAGATAAAATGTAATACCAAAATTCCAACCAGTTGACTTCCATGTGCCCAGATATGTAATTTTAAACACCTCCTCCAAACGAAGACAGTGCCTCTTTTTAGCTCCGCTTTGGTGGAAATGTAGGCATGAAATCTTTGGATTTTGCAAGAGGGACTTCATGAAACCAACCATGGTTGAGAGCTTCTTCCACTGTTAGACGATTCTCAGGGTCTAAAGTTAGAAGACCATTTAGCAAATCAAATCCACGCTCTGAAAGAACTTTATCACCTACAAATGATATAGCAGGAAACTTCTTACGCAACAAATTGTATGGTTGTGAGGGAAACTTGGCTTTAGCATTCGGCAACGATGAGAATCCAGGCCAGGTTGCCTCGCTTGGTGTTCCAAGAACCGCAAAGATCTACAATCACACAAACAAACAACTGATCAGGATAAGAAACTTAATCAAGGGAAAACAAACATAAAGAAACTTGAATGACCAAAAGAAGAGGATTTACCTTTTGAAGTTGGTCAAGTTCACTCTTCCCGGGGAACAAAGGCTTTTGAGACAACAGTTCAGCCATGATGCAACCGATTGACCACATATCAACTGCCGTAGAGTACTGTTTTGCTCCAAGTAGAAGTTCTGGTGGTCTGTACCACTGAGTAATAACCATCTGGGTGTAAGGCTTGATAGGGCTTCCATACTGGCGGGCCATCCCAAAATCACATATTTTTAACTCTCCAGTGTTGGTCATTAGGAGATTAGATGGCTTCAGATCCCTGTGGATAATCCAATTTGTGTGGAGGTAGTGCATACCCTCCAACAGCTGCAGCATCAAGCACTTGACCTCGCTAGTGCTAAATGGTTCTTTCTTTCTTTCCATTACACCCTTCAAGTCATGTTCTAAGTACTCCATGACCATATAAACATCATTCTCATTTTTGCCTCCCACCACAACCTCCTTCACGTTTACAATCGAAGGGTGATTGCATGACAAAAGTATGTTAATTTCCCTCAAAGATGTCAGAGGAAACCCGTACTCTTCTTCGTACCTATCTTCCTTCATCTTGATCTTTTTCAGTGCCACAATCTCCTGTGTTTTCTCATCCTTTGCTTTGTAAACAATTCCATAAGTTCCTTCGTTTATCTTGTTTAACTTCTGAAAGTTATTAACAGACCTGCTCCCAAGCAGCATGTCCATCCCTCCCTGAACTGAAGAAGCTGGATCTTCATTTTCAAACTCATCCTGATCAGAACTACAACACTCCCGATCAGAATATTCATCAGCACTAAGCTTCTCTAAGCTCTGATGTCCACTGCCAGATCCAGATGAGTTGCATTGGCGTTCTTCAGACACCATTATTTCCCCACACTCCGGACTCATACTGCTCCTGTTCCATCTGCTAGTCTTGGGAACATTATCAGCATGAGATATCACATCTTCCTTGGGGGAATCTAAACCAGTCTCCCACCTCGATGTCTTCATAGGTTGAGGTTCCTGCATCACCTGTTCTTCCTCCAACTGCCCCTCTTCCAAATCATCACTAGAATCTCTCCCAGACAGCTGAGCTTCCAAAGGCCGAACTGGCGTCAAATGATCAGGTTCAGGTGACATCACAACATCGACTTGATCCTTTGGAGAAGTCTTCCTAACAACATCCTGCTTGGATATCACATCTGTCGTTGGAATAGTCAAAAGAGGAGACTTGGTCTTCTCCTTAGATGGAGCTTTAGCCCTTTTATCTTGTACATCCCACAAAATGGGAGAAAACTTCCTTCTTTTCTCAGGTGGTCTCTGAACCTCCTCTTCCCCTCGTTGTTCCCCTCTCTTAGAAACCAACCGAGACCGCCTCTCGCCATCACTCCTTCTGAGATCTTCATCGTTAGGACGTTTGAATTGACGCCTCTCGCCATCATTTCTTCTGAGATCTTCATCGTTAGGTCGTCTCAATTGACGCCTCTCGCCATCTCTACCACTCTGTCTGGAATACACATCACGAGAACCATTTCTGTAAAAGTCGTACTCTTTTTTGGCAGCAACAGAGCTTCTGGACACATCAACACCCCCTGCTGCCATCGTACTCTTCTCAATGAGAAATTGAATCGTATAGAAATCAAAGAGAGAACAAAAACACAAAAAACCCCCAAATTCACGAAACCCTAGAAGAGAATCAGATTCGATAGATTGTTCAATTACGTTTCAACAATCGACCCAGATACGATCAATCAACGAATCACGGAAATGAATTGAAGAAATAAAAATCAGATCAGGAACAGAAAAATCAAGACTCTCGAAACCCTAGAAATTCAATTTCCCCAGAGTTTTTTTTTTTTTTTTTGCCTTTCCTCTGCTCCGATTCACACAAGTACCGGAAGGTCTTACCGGACGGCGAATTATAGAAATCGGAAGGCGAGGATGGAAGGAGATCGATCTACGAGCCCGATGCGATCGCGAGCAATCTCTTTCGTGAACAAGTTTTTCTCTCTCGAAGACGCGTCTTTTATTTTCCTTCGCAACTTAATCTTTTATGAGTCTCCAAAGGTCGGCTACTCCAATAATTTCCTTTTCTATAATTTACATATATTTTATTATACTGTGTTTGCGGGTACACTGGATTAAGGTGAGCTATATACTACAACCGTTGGATTACGCGTAATCATAATGATCGTACGTTCCATTTATGGATGGTAGAAGCAACTAGCCAACTAGTAAGATTAGTCCCCAAACTAACAGATAAAGATTTGGTATCAGTGTATATACAAAGCCAAGTGAATATCACTAAAAAGGATTTACAAAGTCTGTTCTTTCATTTACTTTCTCCGGTTTGACTTCTTTGGCTTTCTAACTGAGGAAGGTTCGTTCTTGATAGGCACTGGTAAGACGGTTCCTTCGCGTATACCATCCGAATCTGATGACATCTTCTTTAGTGTTTTCTGAGCTTCAATGAAAACCCTTATATCTCTTATCTGTTCTTCGAGATCAACTATCATCTCGTCTTTTGATCTTAGCAATGCAGATTCCCTGGATGGACACCAAAATTCAACATAGGCAATCATCTCTACTGTGGATGAGATATTATGTGATACAAACTAATTGAAGACATTTTGTTAATACCTCTCTTCGATTTCCTTAGCCTTCTTTTTCCAAGTATCTTGCTCTTTTATAAGTTTTCTGTTAACCTGCAGCGTAACCAGTGGGCATAAGGAAACTTGTAACGAATGGAACAGTTATCAAAAGAGAGAACAAGGCAGAGAGACTCTCACCTCAGTGATATTACTTTTTTCCTCTTCGCATTTTTCAATCTCATTCTGAAGCTCCTGCATCTTGTTAACAACAGTCTGCTCAACTGCTTCAGCAATGCTACTCTCCTGCTTGCTTCTTGCCTCGACAATGAGAGATTCGTAGTACTGAAAAACATCACAATCATAAGTAACTGAGATCATTAGGTGGCTACAACGGCATTCCCTATCAAGCTTGTTCATGTATAAATAAGAAGAGACATAAAAAAGCATCAGAAAAACAACTTGCCTGTCTCTGTCCCCTCAGCTGACTTGCAAGGAGGTCATTGTACTCGCTTACAATCTGTTCCACAAAAACTTAAGTAAAATAATAGAATCATAAAACCACAAGGCAAACTGATGACCTAAGATTCAAATGTTTTATGCAGGAGAAAATGATCAAGGGCGGTTAAAAATCATACTGAATCAACTTTGCTGCTGTAGATGGCTCCGCTAATTCCCGTATCCTCACTACACTCACAGACACCACAGTCCCCTTCGTGTGACATACAACGGGTGTTCATCTCTGCCGACTTTCCATCTATTCTTGAATGGTTTAACCGATGGACATAGCTGTCACCAACATAATCCCAAATCTGTTGTGTTCGCAAATCAAGAGAATAGCAGTGATGCGTTTCTTTCCAGTGCCTGATAGAATGCCCCTCCTTGTACCTATAATTGGAAAAAACATTACCCACTGTGAATGAAACTTCCACCTCTGAGGAAGATAAAGATATGGTTAAAACTTCATGTTATTCTACATCTTATTAAGATGGAAACGCCCAAGCATTACCTTCCACAGCCTAAGAAACCACAGACAAGACATGCCCATACATTCTCTGTTTTTCCACAGATAGAACAGCTTAATATCTCATCTTGTTGTTGACACAATCGACAAACCTAAAAAAGAATTGAGCATGTTGTAAAACATGTGCAAGGTAATTGTTAAGAATTGGATGAATCAGATTCATTTCACACCAGAAACATGCAAGCGTTAAAAAATGTGCAAGGTATTTGTTAAGAACTGGATAGATCAGATTTAAATTACGCTAGAAACAAGCAAACATTAAAGCTGCAAAGTATAAATCAGACCACAAATGCAAAAGCAACACGACTTATAAAGTGAAAATGCACTGAAAGGCATAGGGGAGAAGCACTCACCTGACAGGAGAGATAAGTCCATTTTGAAGTGCAAGAACACTGAAACGAGTGATCGCAAAGTGTGCTCGGTATTCCACTGGTGTCAGGATCTAATCTCTCTGCACAAGTTCCAAATACTAATCTTAAGAGAGAAGGAAAACTAAACAACTCAAAGTGAAAAGAACATAGAAATGGTCTTCTTTAACAAAACTCTCACCAAGACATATTGGGCAAGTAGGCAACTCAGTAAATCCAGCAGGTGGAGAAGCAGCAAGTTCATCAAATTCCGTGTTTTCCACCGATAGTACATAGAGAATATGGCAAACCTCAGCCTATAATCCCCAATAAAACGTTACTTCTATGCAATAAAACTGAGCAAAAATAAGCTCATTTCCACATTATATACCTCGGATGGTGCATACTTTCTCCCATTCAAGCTCCTATGGAATGCATCTGCTGCGGATTGATCCAAAAGCGTGACTAGTACACTATATCGATCTTCCATTGCATCGTTCCTAATCATTTCCAGGAAACACCAAATCAGCCAGAATCATTTCCCTCATCAAACATCAAATCGGTTTTATTCGTTCTCCTAATCAACATCATCATTCTAATTCTTACTATATTCATACAACCAAAACCAAATCATATGAATTCTCTCAATAATGAAAGTTTTAACGAACCTGATGAAGAGCATCTGAGAGACATGATCGATGCGAGAATCACAGAACCGGATAAAATCGAAGGAGGAGAGGTAATTAGGAACAGCGACAACGAAGAGAGTGGTGGATCGAGAGCTAGGGTTAGGAAGCGAGCTATGCGAAGAATTACGGTAGAGATGAATTAAGCCTTTGCGTTCTGTGAGTTTGAGTTTATCAGGAGGAGGAGGCTGAGCTCTCTTAGATGATGCGTAGGTGAAACCAGAATCTTCTTCTTCAATGGAGATTGGCCTCTCCAAGTCAACCGAATGGACTCTTAGCACGAACATCGTCACAACGAAGAGATACTACTACGATTGATCCACAAATTCAAAAACCTAGAATCGATTCGATCATATGTTTGAGAAGAAGAAACAGTAAACGACTTGAAGAAACTCAAAAGATTTCTTAACACAGGATGTTAGAGTTTTGGGCCATGGGCTTTAGTGGGTTACAGATATTGCTTGTGGGCCAATTTGAGAATTGAATTCTGGAACCTAAACCAAAACTAAACCAAAAGCCAAATTCACAATTTCTTCACTTTGATCTTCGACCGTAGAAAAAATTCAGTTTTCTGGTTTATTTTTCAAGTTTCAGGAAACCTTACATTGTTGTCTGGTAAAATTGTGACCAACATTACATAACAAAATTCTTCGAAATGTGCATGTTCAAGAAATACCGATTGTACATTGAGGATTTCTCAAAAGCCCCCCCAGACATCTGTGTGAGCATGTGTAAGGAAGAAAGAACTCTAATTGTCTAACTGAAGTGAACAAAGAAAATGATAGAGAATTTTTGTCTGAGCCGGTAAGTCTTGCTAGTATGCACAAAGAAACAGATACAGTCGCATTTAGACCAGCCGGCCGGTTATCTCAAAGCTTAGACGCATTGCCATCCACCGCGGTTTTAGTAAGCTGCCGACGCAGAATCTTCCCAGCAGGATTTTTTGGGATTGCGTTTATGAAAGCTACTCTTCTTACCTTCTTATAAGGAGCAACCTACACAGACGTAGTACTTAATAAGCAAACCAAAACATATGAACTCTTTAAACTCAAGCTACTTGTTCTGACTTTTTAGTTGGACTAATCAGAACAAGATTTCGGAATAAAACCAACTTTCTAGAGAAATAATGGTTGTGAGCATTACTTGTTTAGCTACGAAATCAATGATCTCCGCCTCGCTGATATTGCTTCCTGGTTTTCTCACTATGAAAGCCATTGGAATCTCCCCTGCATCCTCGTCCGGGAACCTTGAAATGATGACCCATGTTGGTATCAGGAAGAATGCATTTCACAAGTTACAACATTTTGAGTAAAAAGATGTGTTTAACAATACTCACGGAACAACTGCAGCATCAACCACGTCGGGATGCGAATGAAGAATGTGCTCCAGCTCTACCGGAGGGACCTATGATGATGCTCATCGATTAATATAACATAAACTTCAAAGTACAGACCTCCTTATTGAAAAATCTCCATTAGTATGTATTTACCTGATAAGCTTTGTATTTGATCAGTTCCTTTAGCCGGTCAACAATGTATAGAAACCCCTCGGAATCAATGTAACAAAGATCACCGGTCTTTAACCATCCTTCTTGGTCTAATGTCTCAGCAGTTGCTTGCTCATTTCCCACATAACCTATGCTCATCAATCACCAAAGAAAACTCACATCAATAATCATGAAACCAGACCAAATCCTAGATTGTTCTACGCGGAATCATTTAGAATACATAAGCTCAGAACAAAGAGCAAAATGTGAGTGAAAGCTCTTGCGTACCTTTCATGATGATTGGTCCTCGTAGCCAGAGTTCACCAGTCTTTCCCGGTGGTAAAGCTTCTCCGTTGGATGGATCAACGATTTTAGCCTCTAAAGTCTCAGAGATACGACCAACGGAGCCATATTTCACCGTCTCTTCAGGTCCAAACGTAGCCGAAGCTGGCCCTGAGCTCTCAGTCAAGCCATAACCCTGTGAAAAACCATCACAGTACCAAAACGTAAAAAAAAAACTCATATCAACGATACAGAATCGTGTTAAAAAACTACATCTACATTAAATGGTACAGTGATTCAAAATCTTGAATAAAAAACTAGATTCCAAGAATCATCAAAAGTAGATTCTCATCTTATTCACCTGAATAATCTCCACGTCTGGGAACTTCTGCTTAAACCTCTCAGCAATATCTTTCCCAAGCGGAGCACCACCACATCCCAAAGAACGCAACGACCGGAGATCATACTTCTTCGTCAACTCCGACTTAACCAACGTCACAATCAACGGAGGAGACACAGGCATACCAGTAACCTTATATTTCTCCACAGCCTTCAACATCGCCTCAAGCTCGAATCTCCCCAAAAGCACAAGCTCCTCACCAATAGAAATAGCTCTAATCATCATCACAAACCCAAACACATGAAAAAGCGGAAGCGAAAACAACCCGACCCGATCGTAATCAACAGGATCATCTACTGCTCGTTTGTGAGAAATAGCCGTCGACGCGATTAGGTTACGGTGGCTTAGTAAAACTCCCTTGACTCGTCCCGTCGTACCGGACGAAAACAGAATCGCGGCAGGATCCAGTTGGTTGATCCGAACGTAAATCGGGTTAATCGATTTAGAATCGGGTCGATTTAGCCACGAGCGAAACTCAGGCGAGTCCATTAAAACGATTCCGTGAGGGAATGAATCAGGACGAAGCTTCTTAACCGTCTCCGATGTAGCAAAAGCAATCACCGGTTTACTAACTTCAACTTGGTGACTCACCTCTTCTTCAGATCCGATCGGATTCGCCGGAGAAACCACGACGCCGATCGACATTAAAGCTAAGTAAAGCACCGGTACATGTAACGAAGACGGAGTGAGGATAAACGCAACATCTCTAGCGGCAAGTGTAGGAAACCGTTCGCCGATAGAGATAGCGAGAGAGCGAACACCACGACTAAGCTCGCCGTAAGTGATACTATCTCCGGAGCTAGAGTTAACGAGGTAAGTCAAAGCTCCGATGTCTTTTCCGGCGGTGGCTGGTGGTGAGGATTTACGGAGGAGAGAAAGCGCGAATTCGGCGGCGGAAAGAGGGTGGTGGATTGGAGGGAGAGTCAGAGAGGGACGTAGACTGTGGTAGATTCCTGTCTGCTGATCGTAACCGGAGCTCCGATCGATTTTCGTCTGCATTTTCGTCGGCGATTTGAGATAACGATGAGTGTAAGCATGCGAGAAGAGAAGCGATATTTCAATTATTATTAAAGTTAAGAAATGAACATGTTACGTGGCAATGATCATCACCAATCAATTTTATAAGATTGTATTTTTGTTTGTTTAGGAAAAAAAATCTAAAAACTCGGTCAACATTATTGTCAAGTAGCAGCAAATTGTTCGACGAGTATTAGTTACAGGTAAGCAATTATGAACAAGAAGTAAAATTCATTTTCCATACGACTATCATTTATTTAAAACATAATGCATGAATCATATGTACACGTGTCTAGCATCGATTGGATATAGCTCGGCCATTTCGGTGACTGGTGTTGCCTTGAGTAGCAAGAACCTACAGGTTACAGAGGCCTGTGTTTGGTGAGATTTGTTACCTTGAGGAGCAAGGAACCTAACCCTAGAAGAATCCTACAGATCTGCGTAATCCATGGCGGCACATACACTCTGGGACAGGGTAGGCCACCACGTCACGATCTCTCCTCCCTCTCCGTGACTCGGGATGGCCTTGAGACTTACGGTGAAGCTTCCGAGCTACAAGACTGAGCTCAGCTTCCGAAACCGAAGAATTCTCCATTAAAGGAAGCATAGCTCTCTTGTTAGGCATTATAAACTTCCTGTGTCCTACATAAGCTCTGTTTCCCTGAGAATAAAAGAGATAATCTAAGAGTCAACTAAAAAAAAAGAGTATTCATATGTTCTGTTTATAGCTACCTGCATAGCTTTTGCCATGTTTCCGCCATGAGAAGGAAGAAAAACATCGCTGCTAAGTGAAACAATGTAGTCAATAGCTGCTAAAGCTGAAGATCTATTGGCGTAAGGCAAGAGTTCGCCTTTATGAGCCAATGTCTCCTTTGTCACCAGATTAGGGAACTCTTCAGCAAGTGGCTCTAACGCTCGTGAGCCACCAAATGGCTCGCCTCCCGCGATATAAATCGATGCATTGCTCGGTGCTCCCAACGCCTTCAATAACCTTAAATCCAAAATCAGGCTTAAGTTTCCATCAAACTATACATATTGTAAAAAAAAAGTCCAGTTTCATACCTTGCAATCTCATAAGCATTGAGAGGACAAAATCCAGCAAGTCTACGCTCCGTATAGGTCATGTTTAGTCTACCAGTAAGGTACCGAGGCTGAGCCATTCGAGTTTCCGCTATGATCCGATCAAATTCTGATCCTAATCCGGTAAGACAACCAGTTCTCACCCATACATCTTTCTCTAGCCTTAAATGTAAAGCTATATATGGACCTTCGATCCACATTCTTCGCGCTAATCTGTTCCCGAGATTCTCAATCGGTGCAGCAAATCTCAACGCATGAAAAGCAACCTATAAAACCAACATTTTCAGTATAAACAAACTGATAAGGAAAATGGATTGTTCGAGAAATCGTACCTTGCATCGAAGTTTCTGCAAATCCGGAGGCAGATTCTTAGCTAGTCTCGAGTCTAATCCTTTCAACACCAAGAGTCCTTCCTCATTCAACTACATATAGAGAAACATTCAAGAATCATCCAAAACATAAACAAAGTAAAAACATCAGAGAATCACCAAACCTGTTTAAAGAACTTAGCACGGATCCAAACCGGAGAAACATCCCACGGAATCTGATTCTCAATCGTCTGTCTAGACATAAGATGCGTAGACGGTAAAGAAGAAACAACATGCACATCCGATCTCAACGTTTTCTTGAAATGCTCCACATCGAAAATATCCGAAAACTCACTGAAAACAAACTCTTAATCAGCAACTTCGAATCGAAAAAAAACAGAGAAAACAGAGCTTTTTACCTTTCGTCTCCCCAAACACGATTCACTTGCAAAACAGGAACAACAAGAGCAGCTTCAAGAATCATAGCAATCACAACAGCATCAACAATCTGATTCCTCTGCTGATTCAATCCACCAGAAACCACAACAACAAGAAACCTTCTCTTCTCTTTAGAAACCCTAGAAGATTTCTTCCTGTAACCTAAACTAAAATCCAAACAAGGCTTATAACCTTCACCATTAGGCTGTTTCCAAAACTCCTTCTCTTCCTCCGTCACATTCTCGGAGTATCCTCCTCCTCTCGCGGGCAACAAAAAAATCGTAGAACCTCCGGAAACAGCGAAGGAAGTTAAGAAACGACGAGGATCATCAGAGACGAAGTAACTGAGAGAAGAAGACGGTGGAATCGAGGAGACGCAAGAGGAAACAGAGTCTAGTGAAGATGTGAGAAACGAGATTCCTGAGAAAATTAGTGAGATTGATATGAGGAAGATGAAGATTTGTGGAGGTGTGCAACGAGGTTGGTGATGTTGGTGGTTTAGGTAACGAGGACTTGATTTCTTTGGTGGAGAGAAGAAGAGAAGTGAAAAATGGAGGAATGGTGATGATGGTGGATGTGATGTGAAGAAAGGGTTTTTGATTGTTCTCATTGATTTCGCCATTGAAGAAGCTCTGAGAATTTCTCGAGAATGAAGAAGAAGAGTGGTTGTTGATTCAGTTACAGATTCTGAGTTTTTGTTTGTTTTTCCCGGGGAAATAACGAATCGAGAAATTCTGAAATGGTCCCTGTATTTTCTTTATCTTACTATGATTAAGGCATTAATTTTATTGACGATTAATTTAACCCTGACATAATGGTTTAAAAGCCTAATTGGTGATTAGGTGCTTCAAATTACAAGTTAGAGTAAGAACTCAACCGTACCGGTTCGATTTGGTTTATAGTGTAATGTTTGTCAACTAGTTCAACATTTTTATCCTAAAGTCTAGAAAATGCAAAATGCACTCACTGAGGAGACAACAGAAAATATGCAATTATGCATGATTCTTTTTGATCGAGAGTATAGTTTATTTTCCAGGTTTTTCAAAATTAGTCGAAAAGGCAAGCAAGGGCAAAGACTAAAAAAAAAAACCGTCATTCCGCAGATGGGTGAATGTATAGATGTGTGTCTCTCTTGTAGGAAGGAAAAAAAAAAGGATTTCTAAGCAGAGGAGAGGAGATGATTGCTTGAGCAGTCTTTCATAATCAGGACAATGCTTTTTGAACCTCTGTTGTCACTTCTTGTGGAGGCTTCTCGGCGTGGATGTTTGTAAGAACAGACTTCTTTGCATAGTAATCGATCACCTGTGAGCAACGGAAAGAACATGAAAAAGCTTGCTAAAGAGTCATAAAGGCTCAATCCAGGGTTAACAGGCCTGGAACAAATTGCGAAAAGGTAGGATCCATACCGGTTCAGTTTGGCTGTGAAAAGCTGAAAGCCTCGACCTTAGAACCTCAGCGTTGTCATCCTTGCGTTGGATCAGAGGCTCTCCAGTAATCTTGAGGGGCAAATAAAGAAGAGAAAACAGTTGGTTAACAGATGTTCGGGAGGGAATTTGAAAAACCAGATGAAAGACATCAAGAGTTATGCAAGTCTTACATCATCAATGCCAGGAGTTTTGGGAGGTGCGAATTTGGTGTGGTAGCTCCTGCCACTCGATGGGTGAATCCATCTTCCGGTTATTCTTTCCTCCAAGACTGAGTCATCGACAGCAAAGTTGAGAACTTTGTCGATTCCAGTTCCTCGCTTCTGAAGCATCTCATCGAGCTACAAACAAAAGACAAACCACCATGGTTATAACTTAACAGAAATAAAAAAAACAACCAAAAGAGTAATAAGAGAAATGACAAATCGGTGAGTTTCTATTAGAGCAGTACCTTCTGCGCCTGAGTAACAGTCCGGGGAAACCCATCAAGGATAAATCCTTTCTGACATCTTGGCTTGTTCATGGCTTCATCAATAATACCAACAACCAAATCATCAGAGACAAGTTCTCCCTATAATCAACAAAACACGATAATTCAATCAACAAAAGCGATGGAAACAATGAGCATACAATATCTCTCCCAAGGAAGAAGAAAAAACAAAAAGGAACTTACCTTGTCCATAGCTTCTTTGGCCTTGACACCAAGCGGGGTTTTAGCAGCAACCGCAGCTCTTAACATGTCTCCAGTGGATAAGTGACACAAACAATACTCATCCTTCACTATCGGAGACTGTGTACCTTTCCCTGACCCTGGAGGTCCTGCAATCCACATGAAAACAAAACATTGTCACTGTACCATACAAGAAATAACGCAAATGCAATAACAAGCTGGATCTTAATTTCCAGAAGGAAAGAGACAATTTATTCACACTTTCAAAACACAACACAAGATATATCAACTCTTAACATACCAAGTATCTTTGAATGGTGCAACAAGCGGCACTTTCATCATTAAAATTCCAAGTATCCCCAAGGAAATAGACAACTTTAATCAAACTTTCAAAACACAACACACGAACCCGAAATCTATCATTAACATTCCAAATATCTTTAAACTCAGCCACATCAACTAATTAAACACCAATTCTACAACGTGACTAGTAATACCACTCGCAAACCTTTTTATTTCATCATTCCAATAACACGAAACAGGACTCAAGTTTAAAGCTCACTGATACCTACAATAAGCTGCACTTTCACAATTAAACTTCCAAATATCCCCCACGAAATAGATACCTTATACACACTTTCAAAACACAATTCGAGAAAAATTCACCATTACTATTCCAAAGTAACATTGCCATGGTCTATAACTCTCAGGTACCAGAACCAAATACTGAAACATTAGATCTACAAAATCTCAACTCTGAAAATCAAACAGAACCAACCAATTGAGAAAAAACACTTCAAATTCCATCACTGAAAAGCTCAGATCTAAAAACCACTCTCCTAAAAAGTCGCAAAATTTCACAATGCAGACAGTATAATTCTCAACAAAAAACTATCTAAATTCTCGATCTACCAATACTAACAACGAATCTCGTACAATTGTAGTCGAAACCGAGAAAATTAACACAAGAACAAAAAAAAGGATCGATTTTTTTTGGACATTACCAATGAAGATGAGACGCTTGTCAGGCTTTTGTGAACATTTGAGACGACGGAGAAGCTCCGACATAAGATCCACTGTCTGAACGTTCTCCAAATCCGCCATAGCTGAGAGAATCTAGTTTAGCTCAAAAGTCTTGATTTTTCTTCGAGTTCTCGTAAAGAGGTTTTGTCTAATCTATGTAACACAAACCGGGTCGGGTCTGGTCTCTTAATTCGGGTCGGAGCTCCTTTTTCGAATTTTATTATTATTAAAATCACTCGGATTCGCAAACCGGTGTTGAATCACGCAACGAGGTTGGTGATGGTGGTGGTTTAGGTACCAGATACTTTCTCGAAATTCTGAAATGACCCCTATACTGTTTATCTTATTATGATTAAGGCATCAATTTTATTTACGTCTAAATTTAGGTGCTCCAAATTACAAGTTTAAGTAACGAGATTATTATGGTCTTAACAAATTCGAGAATTCCACTCACGACCGGTTAGGACTCAACCGTACCGGTTCGATTTGGTTTGTAATGTAATTTTGGGCAACTAGTTCAACATTTTTGTTAGTTAGCTCTACATCAAGAACAAGTGGAAATCAACCACTCTTCACATCAGTTTAGGCTCAACGATTCTGACATATTACTCATTTTGTAGAATAAAGAGTTCACGCATCAATGAGCAACAGAAAATATGCACGATCCTTTCGATCGAAAGTATAGATTATTTATTTTTCAGTCGAAAAGGCAAGCAAGGGAAAAGACTAAGAAAAACTGTCATTCCGCAGATGGGTGAATGTATAGATGTTGTGTGTCTCTTGTAGGAAGGAAAGCAGAGGAGAGGAGATGATTGCTTGAGCAATCTTTCATCATCAGGACAATGCTTTTTTAACCTCTGATGTTACTTCTTGTGGAGGCTTCTCAGCGTGGATGTTCATAAGAACAGATTTCTTTGCATAGTAATCGATTACCTGCAAGCAATGGAACAAACATGAACAAGCTTGCTAAAGAGTGTAAAGGCCCATATTTAAAACGAACAATGATGGATTTTGAACCAACAGAACAGACTTTCATTTAAATAGACCTACAAACATATTGTATAAAGGGTAGAGTTACATACCGGCTGAGTTTGACTGTGAAAAGCTGAAAGCCTTGACCTTAGAACCTCAGCGTTATCATCTTTGCGTTGGATCAGAGGTTCCCCGGTAATCTTCAGTGGAAAGATAAAGAAGAGAGAACAGTTGGTTAACAGATGTTAGGGGCGGAAATTTGAATAACCAGATGAAAGATATCAAGAGTTATGGCAAGTCTTACATCATCGACGCCAGCGGTTTTGGGAGGCGCAAATTTGGTGTGGTAACTCCTGCCACTCGATGGGTGGATCCATCTTCCGGTTATTCTCTCCTCCAAGACCGAGTCATCGATAGCAAAGTTGAGAACTTTATCGATTTCAGTTCCTCGCTTCTTAAGCATGTCATCGAGCTACAAACAAAAGACAAACCATCATGGCTCGAAAGTTAATAGAAATAAAATAACAAAAGAGATTCAAGAGACAGTGAGTTTTCTATTCAAGAGCACCTTCTGTGCCTGAGTTACAGTCCTGGGAAACCCATCAAGAATAAATCCTTTCTGACATCTCGGCTTGTTCATGGCTTCATCAATTATACCAACAACCAAATCATCAGAGACAAGTTCACCCTGTAAGAACAACCACAAAACACGATTATCCAGTTAACAAAAGCAATGGAAACAATGTGCATACGAGATCTCTCACAAAAAGGAGCTCACCTTGTCCATAGCTTCTTTGGCCTTGACACCAAGCGGGGTTTTGGCAGCAACTGCAGCTCTCAACATGTCTCCAGTGGACAAGTGACACAAGCAATACTCATCCTTCACTACAGGAGATTGCGTACCTTTCCCTGACCCTGGAGGTCCTGCAATCCACACAAAAACAAAACATTCTCACCATCCCAATACAAATAAAACCGCAGATGCAATCATAAGCTGGATCTTAATTCCCAGAAGGAAAGAGACAATTTTTTCACACTCTCAAAACACAACACAAGATATATCAACCCTTAACATACAAAGTATCTTTGCATGGTGCAATAAGCTGCACATTCACCATTCACATTCCAAATATTCCCCACGAAATAGATAAAGCTTATTCACACTTTGAACACATAACACAATAAAATTTCACCATTACTATTCCAAAGTAACATTGTCATGCTCCAGAACAAACAAACACTAAAATCTCCAAAGTCTCAGCTCTTAAACTCCACCATTCAAACTCGGATCTAGAACCACTCTCCCCCAAAAGCAACGAAATTTCAACATGCAATACAATTCCACCACAAAAGACAATGTGAATTCCCGATCTACCAATACCAAACAACAAATCTCGTGCAATTGTGGTCGAAGCCAAGAAAAAAGGATCGGAATTTTTAACATTACCAATGAAGATGAGACGCTTGTCAGGCTTCTGTGCACATTTGAGACGACGGAGAAGCTCCGACATGAGATCCACCGTCTGAACATTATCCAAATCCGCCATAGCTGAGAATCTAGTTTAGCTTCAAAGTTTGGTTTTTTTTTCTTCTCTCGTAAAAGGGGTTTTTGCCCTCGCAGAGAGGTAGGTGTGGCAAATTGGGTAAACCGAATCTGGTTCGAAATTTAGTAGGTGGGTTTCACCTAACCAATGAAGGTGTGACTTTATTTTATTTTTTATAAAAGACCTCTCTATTTTATGAGTTGAGTTTTGTATACTCATATTCCAAACTAACTAAATGGGTTTATATAAATTTAATATTTAAACAACTAATTAATTTTTTTTTAAGTGTTTATATAAAATACATCCATCTCAGAACAATAAAACAATAAAATTATTAAAACACAAAGCCATAAAATCATTTTTATTTAACAAAAATTGTTTTCTTATATGCATCCAATTAGTTGATATCATTTTTTGTTTCACCAAAAATCACCAATTAACTAAGTATAATATCACTATTTAGACCTTTTTTTTGTGTGTGATAACAGACACTAGCACAACTGCTATCGTTGAACTACAAGTTCTAGTCGAGATTAATTTAGACTTAAATTTATTTATTTTCTCGTTACTCCATAAATAATAGGAATTTCCATACACACAATACCCACATCTAAAAAAGAACAAGTAATTTTTTTTTTTTTTCATAATAAGTGAAGAATAAGATATATGTACATTAGCATTGGTCACCATCAGAAGCAGCTTGCAACTGAGAAGCATATTGTAAATTCCACAAGATGTCTTCAAACGATGGTCGGCTTAAAGATTCAGGTGAAACACATTTGTTCATTAGAGTTATCACTCTTATCAAAGAATCATTCCGACAAGTAGCTTGTACTGTTGGATTCACCATTCTTCTCCTTCCTTCCTCACTCTCTAAAGATGCCTGAAAAATAAAAGAGATAACAAGTTTGTAATAAAGTACAAGGATGAAGTCTAGTTTGTGACTATGATCTTGCAAAAACCGTACCAATTCATCGCGGAGAAATGCTTCTTCTCTTGAGCAAACCGATGGTCCAACGATTGATTGTAGAAGAATCAATCCAAAACTGTAAACATCATCTTCTAGTCTCGACATTTGCCATGATTTTGCAATTTCCTGTTAAAAAAAATTGCCATTAGAGTGATTAGTAATTGACATGGTCTTGATATGTTCGTCATCAGAGCCTAAGCTCACACGTTGAGGCTCATAAGATCATCAGAAACAGAACATTAAAGAAACGAGCTTAACTGTATTATGCCTGGTTGCTTCAGAGACAATGGACAAACCATAATCACTAAGCTTCGCAAACCGGTGTTGATTAAGCAACACATTGTTAGTCTTGAGTCTATTGCTAAAGAATCCAGGAATAACTCCAGTGTGAAGAAAATGAACAGCCTTTGCAACACCTGTAAGAACATTCAACCTCTCTGACCAATTCATAGCCCTACCAGAACTATCATCTGCGCAAAACAAATGTTTTTAGTATTCTACATAAATCCCGAACCTTAGTCGAAAAAACCAAAGAAAGGTTTGAGATATAAACCTGAGAGACAAGATTGGAAGTTTCCATTTGGAATGTACTCATATATCAGAAAGACTTTCTCAACACTATAATCATCTCTGCCTCCACAATCAATGCAATGACCCAACAAGCAAACGAGATTCGGGTGTCTAAGCTTTGCGAGCAAATCCAACCGCAGTTTTAGATTCCTTATCGAGTATTTCTTCGATGAAGGCAAACATCTTATAGCCACTTTTGTTCCATTCTCAAGATTACCTTTGTAAAGCTAAACAAATAAAAACAAATATCTCAAAATATATATAAAGAAAGATCGATTATGCTGCAAACACAAATGTTGTTCATGAACTTTACCGTGCCATATAAGGAGCTTTCACCGAGAATCGCGGTCTTATCAAAGTTCTTTGTAGCTTTAACTATCTCTTCTAAGCTAAACTGTCTACATACCGGTAAATCCTCTGTACCAAACTTGGATGTTTCAGAAATGTACCCTGACACACAATCACAGAACAAAACAATCATAAGACAATCTTATTGAAATACTCGAGAATAGTGAAGTTTTTGGGAGAAAACCTTACTTGCATTAGACAGTATCTCAGAGGAAAATCCAATTGGTGAATGACTATCATGAACTGTCTTATGGACCATATGTTTCTTTGTGACTCCTTTCCTTCTAAGCAAGATGAACATACCGCAGAATAGAACCAATGCCGCCATCGATACACCAACGATTAAACCAACTAAAGCTCCTTTCTTCCATTTCCTTTGTCCTGATCCATTAGCAGCTTCTGCTTCAGCTTTAGCTTCAGCCTTTTCCGCCTTACGAACTTCTTTAACACAAAAAGATTGAGGATGCTGCTGTTTCTGAAGTGATAAACAGTTCCCATCAAAACTCCCCGCAAGATGTTGCTTGCTACTTAAGCAAGTAGGGAGTTTTCCGGTTAACTTATTATCTGAAACATCGATAAACCAGAGTTTGCTTCCACATTTCAGATCATCCGGAAACGAACCACTCAGAGAATTCGACCTCAAATCGATATACTCAATCGTCGACAACGAGAGTAACGAAGAATTCACCTCTCCAAACAGCTTGTTACTCTTAAAGCTAAGAACTTTGAGATTCGGAAACGAACCAAACCAGCTAGGTAATGTACCATTGAATAAATTATGATCAAATCTCAAAGTTTCAAGAATTACCATAGTAGACAACTTAGGAGGTACTGAACCAAACAAGAAGTTATTACTCAAATCCAAATACTCAAGTGAAGATAACCTATGAAGTTTCTCAGGGAGATGACCCCAAATCCCTAGAGAAGCCAAAGTAAGTACCCTAAGAGACTTTAGCCTAGACAGTGTAGTCACAAATGAGTCAATAGAGAATCCATCAGATAAAGTAACATTAGAGATAGCAAAACCCTCGAAGCTTGTGGCCTTTTCTGATGATTTATCTCCAAAGATGTTTAGCTCCGTGACTGAATTAGAGAAACAAGTGATGTTCATGAACGGTGATGGTTGTAAATAGCAGAAACTCGTCTTGTGATCGTACCAAGACTCAAGCTGTTTCGGATACTCCAAGTGTTTTTTCAGCTGAAGTAGAACTTGTGCTTGTGAAGCTTGAAGCTGAGATGAACCTAAACTGTAGAAACTCCATAGAAGAGATAACAACAAGATGAATTTAAACAAACCCATTTCTGAGATCTGGGTTTATGTAATGAAACCTGTAACAAAAATAGAAACAGCAAGCTTCAAGTTTAAAGAAACAAAGACAAAAACAGAACAAGAACAGAGTATTGTTATGTTACCTTTAAACTAAAAAAGCTTAAGAGAGTTAAGACTGAAACATTTCGATGATTCAGAGGAAAAAGAGAGTAGATAACTCCAGTCACCGACACATATAAGTGATCGTGTAAGGAGAAGAAAGTGAAAAAAGCAAGAATCTTCAACGCGTGAAAGAGAATATAGATTTTTAGTGAGAATAGGTAAGTGAGAGAGTAGCAAAGTTTTATATACAAACAAGAATCTTTCTTTTCGATATGCATGAGTTAAATTTTTGTGGGGTTACATACACCTAAAGAAAGTGACTTTATATGATTTAATTATCGTTTTATTGTAATACAAAAAACCAAATCTATCTGTATAATGTGTACAATTATTAAACAAATTTATCCGATATACATTATTGTCTGAAACATTTAGTACATTAGCATTTTGTATCTGTATGTATATAATTTGGTACCAAGTGATTTAGGAAGAAACCAAATGAGAAGATGTTAAAAATGGTGTCAGATGTAGTTGTTAATAATAATAATGGAATTTATGTGTTGTATACATTATTTATTAATTATTAAAAGCCATAGTTTAGTTAGAAAGTTGTATCAGTGGTGGACTCACTGGTGGGTGAGGTTTTAAATGTAGATGGTTGAGGTCTCTTGGGAATTGAGAAATTTTATTTTTATTCCTCCATTAGGGGATTGAGTCACAGTCTGTACCTTCTATATCAAGTGTTTAAAAGTCAAAATGTTTACTCCTCTATTCACACTTTACAAAATTAGACTAAATTTAGATTTCATAACAAATCCTTATAAAAAAATAGTATAACACTATTGTGAATGGAGTACATACCCATACTTTATTTCCTATGTGTTTATTATTTGTGATATTACCATTCTACAATATATTTTAAATTATTTTATGTTAACTATAATTATTTCACAGTTTACTTTTTCACTATACAAATCGTACCACACTCTTATTCCATACTTTATTCCGCTGTCACCATTCGGAACCTATAAAAAATCATCAAAAATTAATAATTAAACATATAAAAAACTTAAATAACATCTAAAAATATCAGTTTAAATAATTTTTGGAACAAGACCATGTTTTAGTTTTGGACCCGAGTTACGACTACAAAAATCTCTTATATTTGTTTTACATTAGAGTGAGATTTAATGGTCTTCATTAATTTGGTAAATGGAAATGTTGCATGTGAAGCTATTTCAACTTGAGTCTTTGATTTGTAAAAATGTAGATTCAATGCTACTCTGTATTAATGTTAATAGTGGATTATAGACCATCTTTACTAATCACTTTTTCGTTTCCAAACAATAAATTCGAATAGAATAACTGTAATACACATTTATTTTTGTATTATAGTATACCGTGGGGACAAAAAAGAATATAATTAACATTCTTAAGTAACGTATATAAAATGTCCAAGAAAGCATTTATTTTGCGTATGAATGAGGTAGATGTGAAAGCTTGCTGTCTTTGGATTTTCATAACAACAAGAAACAATTAATTTATTACTAGTTTTGGAATTTGTAAGTGTATTAGCTAGTAAGTAACATTTTGAGATTTGTTTAACAAAAACAAAAAAGAAACATATTGTGATTTCGTTTAACAGTTGACTTGGTCAAGACTTAAGTGGTCCAATCTTTTATGTATCGGCCCATGTGTGTGGCATGTGTGGAAAACTGGAAACTATCAGACTTTGAAGAAAAAAGAAGCATGGTTTGAAGTAATTTTGTAGTCATAAATATTCATAAAAGTATTCTTATATGTTTTTATACTCATACACCTTTGACTTTGACAATCTCTAATTTGTCAAAGTTTTACTTTGATAATTGTCTATTTCATCAAATAATGTGTAATAGTCAAACCATGTTTCGACTTTGAAACCTTTCTCTTTATTCATTCTTGGTCCTAGCAGACTGATAACAATTGTACATTGAACAAGCAACATATGCAAGCAGTAGAACAACAAACCCAAATCGATATATAATCTTCCAAATACAGATTGAAATAATCTGCAATGGCTTGGGGGAAAAAAAGGATATAGATGAAAGTTAGAAAATCTTATTACATAAACTAAAACATATGATGATTAATCAAATATCATAGCATTTCCAATGGTGATATTCATTGAGTATCACCAAATATAATTGAAAAACAAACAAAAAAAAATATTAATTGAGTCTTATCAATTTGTGAATTTGGATTCTAAAGGTTTTATCCAATGAAACTCAACTTAAAAAATTTAATGAAATTCCATTAATATTTTATTATTTTCTATTTTTTAATTATATTTGGTGATACATGAGTTTCACCGTTGTGAATGGTCTGAGTAGCCATCAGAGCATCACTATCAAAGAAAAGAGATATTAAAAAAATGACAACTCCAACTGTCTTACTCGAAAAGGAGTGAACCTCGTTATAACGAGCGTCAAGTTTCAAATACTTCAAAGAAGGTGTACCTATCTCTAACCCAACTATATTAGTTTTATAAGGCATTACGAGTGATAAACTCAGCAACTATGGGACGATAACAATGGTTCTTCCCATTTTGACACCACTAAATTTTCAAGAACAGGGCAAATAGACATAAGCCGGTTCGAGTGGCTCTTGGGACGGGACCATATAACATGCTCTGGTCCCGGACCTGAGGGGATGTACGGGCCTAGACCCATAACCTCTTGGTATTTCAAAAAAAAAAAAAAAAAAAATAGACAGAAGCCGTCCAAGTGATTTTCCATTTAAGTAAGTCACATCTTGAAGTTTCAAAGTTTTGAGAGAGGGAAGACAGACCATACTAGGAACATCGAAGAGCACTGTGCCCGTGAGTTCCAAGGTCAAGAGCGATTTGCAGTTATACAAGCTACTCGGCAATATGTTTTTCTTTTCCGGATATTTAACGTAAGAAATCATCAGCTCGCGTAAGCCACGAGAAACTGCGATTGCAAGCCACAGTTTAATATATTCAGGTTTAATATATGGATGAACAAAGCCAAGACTGAAGCTTTCGATGACCGGAGCTCTATGTAACGGCAGTTCTCTGTCAAGAAAACACCGAAGCTTCTCCCATTCAGGCACTGAACTATAACCACTAGCGAACTCAAGTTTTGGCAACCACAACCAAAGACACTCCCATCGTTTCGACAAAACGCTAGTTGATACAACAACTTTAGTTGGAAGAAAAGACAGTATCTTAACTAACAAGTCATCTGATAACCCATTGATTCTGTCCATATCTCTAGTTCTCTACAAACCCTAGATACTACTGTAACCATCGAGCAGAACTTGGATACATTATCTTTTTTTCAGACCAAACGAAGTAGTACTTAAATCATAGCTTCACAAAGGAAGAGGACATAACCCTGAAATAGCTATCCTCTCGATCACTGAAACAGAATAAATGAGAAAGATAAACCCAACCTAGAAATCCACCAAGGATTCGAAATTATCAACAAACTGGTCTAAAGTTGAATTAAGATTAAACCGAAATTAAACTTAACCAAGATATTGTTGTTAGGAGCATCTATACAAATCCTACCAGAGTTCCAAGATCACTAGAGATTGTAGATATATATAAGTTACCTACCAATATAGTTTGGCTTGTCCGAAGTATGATAATAAGAAATCTTCAGCTTAAGAAGGTGGTGAGAAAGTGCAAGTACAACACATAGTTTGGTAACATAAACAATACATCCATATCATTTGAAGCAGCAACAGAGTAGTAATAGAATAACAAGCACGCCCAAAATGACATCATCCAAGTATATGGAGCTAAATATAGATGGAAGTTCTACAAAACAAAACAAAATGCATCTAATGATTACGGTGCTTAACTAAGTGTGAGTTCACATGTGGCTGATGCTCGTGGCTCGATTATTTCAAGTTTTAGAAGAATAAATTTACCAGACGAGATTGTTGCAGTCTTTAGGTGTTGGGAGTTTTCCAAGATGTAAACCGCAACATCTCTCTTTCTTGTGGTCTTCCCAAGTACCCTGACCAGTTCAAAGTTTGTTGTCTCGACGTAAAAAAGAAATCCTACCACCACATCCATGCTTCTGAGATCAAGAAAAATCCATAGATTGAAACTTTGTGCATTAGACCATAATATAAATTGTTAAACATCCAAGAAACTTACCACCATTTGAAAGGTGTCTATTACTCGTAAGTTTGGAGAATCTTTGAGCAAGTCACGAGCGATTTGCTAGTATAAAAGTTATTAGGCAATATGTCTCGCTGCTTCTCTAAATAATCTCGTCTAATCTCGAGCTGGCGTAGGTGGCGGGAAGGAGCAAGTACAACCCACAATTTGACATCTTCAGGTCTAAATCTACAACAAGATACATCGAGATTGAAGCCTTCGATAACAGGAGCTCTATGTAATGGCAAGGTTCTATCAAGAAAACACCGTAACGTTTTGTTTTCAGAGATTAAACCAGATGTATTACAGTACTCAAGTTTAGCCAACCACAACCAAAGAAACTCCCATCGTTTCGACAAGATGCTAGTGGATACAGCAAGTTTGGTGGGAAGAAACGATATTATCTTAAGCAGTAAATCATCGGATAACCCACTGATTCCGTCTGTACCTTTCCTAACCAAAGATACTGTTTTGGGTTTCGTCTTCTTTTTCCCGACCCTGAACAAAAAAAAAATGCCGTAACCTTAAGAAGGTGGCGAGAGAGCGCAAGTACAACACACAGTTTGACATCTTCTGGTTTAAAAGATGTAGAAGTTAAGCTGATAATTTGAGATGGAAGAAGGTCTATGTAATGGTAGATTTCTATCAGGAAAACGCCGTAACCTTTTGCCTTCAACCACTGAACTCTATCTACTATATAATACTTAAGTTTTCGCAACCACAACCGAAGCATAATCCCTTGAGCCAGCAAATACAGTAGAACAACAAATAGTGGAGGTTCAAATCCTTAGTAAAATATGAGTTCGCATGTGGCTGACGCTCTTGAAGAACGAGATAAGTCCTGGAGCATCTCAAATTTTGGAGTAAAACGCTCATCACACCAGATTGTTGCAGTCTTTAGGCCACGAGCATTTTTCAAGATGTAAACCACCACAACATCCCTCTCTTGTGGTCTTCCCAAGTATTTTAACCACTCAAAAGTTTGTAGTCTCGACAGAAAACATTCAGGCACAGTACTCGGTTGAATCCAGTAATCCATATCGCTGGTGTCATGTTCCTGGAATTGAGCAGAATAACTATAATAAAATCACACTGCGTTGGAATAAATATTATGGTTTTCTGAAGAATCGCCCTACCACTTCAAAGATGTCTACTACTTGTAAGTTAGGAGAATCTTGGAGCAACCGGGCGAGGAGATTCGATCTGCAATCACATAGCTTCAAACGTTCAAGCTGGCTGAAGACAACACCGTTTCCATAATCAACCTGCGCATGACCAGAAGGTGTTACCAGAGGATTCTGTAATTGAGACTAAAGAGTGGTAGTTGATGGATGGAAACTGCGTACCTCTGAACATAATGTAAGGCGCTTAACAGATGTGATTGATCTAATAAGACTCTTGATATTAAGGATATTAACATCTACAAATGCCTCTTCCAGCTTGGGCATATTCTCAATCGAAAAGGGGTGTCTCTCAGTATTAAGATCCTCAAGTTTCAAATACTTCAAAGAAGGAGTCTTAATCTCTACCCCAACTAGAACACCTCCACGACGCATTTTGAGAGACAAACTCAGCAACGATGGGACGGTAACAGTGACCTTTCCGATATTGCTACCATAACATAAATGCACAAACAGATTTTCGAGAGCAGAGCAAGCAGATAGGAGCCTTCGAAGAGATTCTCCATGTAAGCCACTCACTTTTTTGAGTTGCAAATTTTTCAGAGAGGGAAGACCAACCATACGAGGAACATCCACCATTAAACGACCACAGAGCTTCAAGGTCACGAGCGATTTGCAGGAATACAAGCTACTCGGCAATACGTTTTGCCTTGCCAAAAAACCATGAAGAGAAATGTCAAGCTCACATACGTAACGAGAAAGTGCGATTACAAGCCACATTCTGACACCTCCAGAATTAGAATAATGACAGTTAAGAGACCCTATATAGAGACGAAAGCTTTCAATAACTGGAGCTTTGTGTAACGGCATAGTTCTGTCAAGAAAAGCCAGTAAACTCTTGCTAGTGTCTAAACCCTCGTCTTCAGACTCTGAACACTGTCTGCAAACGTACTCAAGTTTAGGCAACCACAACCAAAGAAACTCCCATCGACTCGACAAAATGCTAGTGGATACAGCATCCTTTGTCGGAGGATCTTAACCAATAACTCATCTGTTAACCCACTGATTCTGTCCATTTCTCTACAAACCCCCCCAAGATACTACTGTTACCGTCGACCTCGAACAGAAATTGGATATTATCCTGAACAAGAAAACAGTGTGAGATTCAATGAACTGGTCTGAACCCAACCACACCAATATGTGTAGACACAGACGTACAAAGGGAAGGGAAAATACCAAAAGATTGTGAAGAAATGATGAGTGAATCAGTCCATTTCATTACCTACAAACCCCAATAAACTACTGCTACAGTCAAGCTGAAATTGGAAATTATCTTCCTTTTCCCGACCCCGAAAAACAAAAACCAAGAAATTGTCTGAAGCCAAAACCACACTAATCAGTAACAAGTGTAAACACAGACACACAAAGAGAGCAGAACAAAACCCTACAACTTCTTCTGGATTTCTAAGATGATGAGTTGTTACTCAAGGTTACACGAATGGTTTAATTAATGCCTCTCATAAACCCTAATATCGTCCGGTTCATAAATAAACCGGTTACAAGTAAAAACCGGTTCTCTGTTTTCTTCCCCAGTGAGAGTAGGAGAATCCATCCGATAAGAGAGAAAGATAGTTTAGAGTCACAGAGAGATACTTTCGGCTTTTCCTCATCTCCCTCTCTCTCTCTCTCTCCATTTCCCGCTTCCTCCATCCTTAAACCCTTTTTCTCCATTTCAAGGTTTCTTTTGGTTCTGTTTTTACAGTGATGAAACTTGCGTCTTTGCAAGGTTTCTCTTACCCTTCTTCCTCACATGCATCCTCCATCTCCTTTGATACTCGTAGACCAGTCACTACTCCTTCGAAAATGTCAGGTTTCAGTGCTTTATCGCTTTGTCCTTACACTTTCACTTTCAACCATAGCTCCAAAATTAGGTCTACCGTGTCCTGTTCCGTCACTTCTCCTCCTGCTTCTGGTATGTTGTTGACTCTCTCTTCTTTTTCTCTTTTTTGGGTTTGTGAAATTCTCCGTTTCTGCCACCTTTTTCGTGTAAAAATGAATTATTGATAATGGGATTCAAGTATTTTGAATTGGTACAGAAATAAAAATTGAAACTTTTTGAGAATTAGGCGAATTGTATAGTGTTTGATTGATAATTTGATTTATATTTTGTTGTTTTATAAGTTGTTCACAATGGCACTCTATGTTGTATTGTGATTCTATTTGTTTAATTTTTGTGTTATGTTTGTTACAGGTACATCTTCTTCCTCTAAGACGCCTCGTAGAAGATCAGCTCGTTTAGAAGGAGCTGGAAAAAGTATGGAGGATTCAGTGAAACGTAAAATGGAACAGTTTTATGAAGGAGCCGATGGGCCGCCTCTTCGTGTGCTTCCCATAGGTGGTCTTGGTGAAATTGGAATGAACTGTATGCTTGTTGGAAACTATGATCGTTATATTTTGATCGACGCTGGTGTTATGTTCCCTGAGTAAGTTCTGAGAGAGATGTCTTGTTAATATATGTGAGTAGGAAATTTTGTGTGTGTGGTGTTGAGATTGCTGTATGTATTACAGTTATGATGAGCCTGGTGTCCAGAAAATAATGCCAGACACGGGGTTTATCAGACGGTGGAAACATAAAATCGAAGCTGTTGTTATAACGCATGGTCATGAAGATCACATTGGTGCGTTGCCTTGGGTAAAGTCTTTTTCCATTCCTTGAAAGAGCCATTTTGGAGATTTGTAGATAGAGTCTTAAGTTTTAGTTTTTAATCAATACTCTGCTACATGACAGGTGATCCCAGCATTGGACTCTAATACACCGATATTTGCATCATCCTTCACCATGGAGGTGATTTACACCTTTATTCTTGATACTTCCTTTTCTGTTTTAATTAGTCTTATATTTAAACAACTACGAAGCTTAAAAATGTATGTACTTTAGCTTGCGTTCTTATCCGTCGTAATTGTCGTGTTCAGGTAGTTAGTTCCCTAGATCATATCAGGCAAAATCTTCGGTTTGTATTTTATCTCATGAATGTTTTTTTCTATGCAATAGCTTATAAAGAAGCGTTTGAAGGAGCATGGGATTTTTGTTCAGTCTAGACTTAAGACATTTAACACCCGGAGTAGATTTATGGCTGGGCCATTTGAAGTAGAGCCGATTACAGTTACCCACTCTATTCCTGATTGTAGTGGTTTAGTCCTACGTTGCGCTGATGGTAATATTCTTCACACTGGAGATTGGAAGGTAGAGTAACCCCCTCATATAATGGCCCTTTTCCCTTCATATAGTCCTGAAGCTCCATGTAATAAGTTGATTAATAACAGATTGATGAAGCACCACTGGATGGAAAAGTCTTTGACCGTGAAGCTTTAGAGGAACTCTCAAAGGAAGGAGTCACCTTGGTAAGGATTCTATGCAAAGCCATACTCTTGTTATGTGTTGACAGCATATAAACTCTTAATTTGTTATACTGACTACTCTAGGTGATAACTTCAAAAATAATTTTCCTTCTCTTTCACAGATGATGAGTGACTCAACAAATGTGTTGTCGCCGGGGAGGACAACTAGTGAAAAGGTGGTAGCAGATGCTCTGGTACGAAATGTGATGGCGGCCAAGGGAAGAGTTATCACAACTCAGTTTGCCTCCAATATACACCGTTTGGGAAGTATAAAAGCTGCTGCTGATTTAACCGGCCGAAAGTTGGTATGTCTTTCCTCTCTTGTTTTAGCTTTTGACTATGGCCGTATGTTCTGTCATATTCCAAAAAATGTTTAAACTTCTTCTGCTAGCAATTTTCTCCATAGATTCCAGCTTCCACTTTTCTATGTCATATTAGTCAATTTTCCTCAAATTAAGCAACAAGTTTCATTTTGGAAGTAAAAAGTACAAAATTTCATTTGTTTTACCTTTTTTGTCTAGGTCTTTGTTGGAATGTCCTTGAGGACATATCTAGAAGCAGCTTGGAAGGATGGAAAGGCTCCAATTGACCCGTCAACCCTGGTATAAGATCTTTCTCTTATAATGAATCTGAAGAGATACTTATGTGCGCTAGCCATTAATGATGCATAAAGTTTGTTTTCAAAATCCAAAGGGCCAACACCTGCCATTGATTGCTTGATGATTATAAAAATTTATGTTTACTAAATTGATTGCTTGATGATTATAAAAATTTATGTTTACTAACTTCAGGTGAAAGTCGAAGACATTGAAGCATATGCTCCTAAGGACTTGCTGATTGTCACGACGGGATCACAAGTAAGTTAATCTCGTCAAATTGATTAGTGGTGGTTTTTATTAAACTTTTTTAGCTAATTTACTTATTATCCTTATCTGACAATGACTCTGATCAGGCAGAACCACGCGCCGCCCTGAATCTTGCATCATATGGAAGTAGTCACGCCTTCAAACTTACCAAGGAGGACATAATTCTTTACTCAGCCAAGGTAATGGAGAGATGTTATATGAAAATGTACATACATCTGCTACTTCTGATAAAATCGGAGATTGGATCGCTGATATTTATCCTCGGTCTCATGTTTTACTCAAGGTAATCCCAGGCAATGAATCACGAGTAATGAAAATGATGAATCGGATAGCAGATATAGGCCCACAAATTATCATGGGTAAAAATGAAATGCTGCATACATCTGGTCATGCCTACCGTGGAGAATTGGTAAGTGGCTCTTCTCTTAAGACTCTGTTGAAACATTCAAGTTTTGTTGTCGTTTCTCTCTCTTTTCACCTCAACAGTTTGTGTATAAGCGCATATGCATATGAATAGATATTCCATCTTGGCCTCTTTTTATTTTGCAAATTAATGAATGTCTTGGGGAAAAGATTGTTCCTAATGATTTCAAATTTTTTCTTGTTTTGAAGGAAGAGGTTCTTAAAATAGTGAAACCGCAACATTTTCTACCCATTCATGGAGAACTTTTGTTTCTTAAGGAGCATGAGTTGCTCGGGAAGTCTACTGGGATTCGACACACTACAGTAAGTCTCTCACTAATAATATATTAAGTCATGGTAGATAGGTAGCATTTGACATATGAAAATACTGAATGTGATTGAATGTTATGCAACTTCCGTTATGAGTTCTATGAGATAGGTTCAGATTTCATAAAGTAGGTGTGAAATCTGGAACTTAAAGGGCCTATGTTCGTATAAGGATCAATACATGGTTTGTATGGTATTGAGCCTAGGTCTGCTTTTGCTGAATGTTGTCATTTTTTTTTACTTTCTCCAATTTCAGGTTATAAAGAATGGAGAGATGCTTGGAGTTTCTCACTTGAGAAATAGAAGAGTTTTGTCCAATGGATTTAGCTCTCTTGGGAGGGAGAATTTGCAGGTTGGTATATTGTCACTGTTGTATTCTTTTTGTCATTGGTAAATGATTTGAGTAGATACTGAATGATCCTAGCATTGCTGCAGCTAATGTATAGTGATGGTGATAAAGCATTTGGAACATCAAATGAACTGTGCATTGATGAGAGACTCAGAATTGCATCTGATGGCATTATAGTTCTCAGGTATGTCTAAAATTGCAAATGTTGGAAAAAAAAAAGTCTTCTGTGTCAATGCATTGTTTGTAGACCTTTTTAATAATTACTCTTTTGTTGTATGATTTTCTAATACAGCATGGAAATCATGCGCCCGGAAGTCTCAGAAAACACTATAAAAGGAAAGATAAGAATCACAACGCGATGCATGTGGCTTGACAAAGGAAGACTGTTAGATACACTTCACAAAGCAGCTCATGCTGCTCTATCAAGTTGTCCTGTGAGTTGTCCCTTGTCTCACATGGAAAGAACAGTCTCTGAAGTCCTGAGGAAGGCTGTGAGGAAATACAGTGGTAAAAGACCTGAAGTCATTGCTATAGCCACTGAAAATCCCCTGGCAGTCCAAGCTGATGAGGTCAGTGCAAGGCTTTCCGGTGATCCAAGTCTTGGGTCTGGAGTTGCAGCTTTAAGGAAAGTTGTCGAGGGACATAACAAAAGAAGTCGACCGAAAAAAGCACCTTCACAAGAAGATTCCCCAAAGGAAGTAGATCGCACTTTAGAAGGTCCTGTCTCACATTCACATTTGTAGCTGTATACTCGGGTTATCTGTAATCTAACATACTTCACTAATGCAGATGTTCTTCTTGATAGTGCACGACTACTGGCTGAGGAAGAAATCTCGGCTTCGTCGTACACAGAAGCTGCTGACGGTACGCCCGTTCTGAGTTCTTCAGAAGAATCAGATGATTTTTGGAAATCATTCATCAATCCATCATCGCCACCTTCACCTAATGAAGCTGAAAACGTGAATAAGGGAACTGATACAAAGCCTGAAACAGAGGGTAGCGAAAGCAGCAAAGAAGACGAAGATACTTCAGATTCACAAACCAAATCCTCGTCTAAACGTGGGAAGAGGAACAGATGGAAACCGGAGGAGATTAAAAAGGTGATCAGAATGCGTGGAGAGTTGCACGACAGATTTCAAGTGGTGAAAGGTAGAATGGCTTTATGGGAAGAGATATCTTCAAATCTAAATGCTGAAGGATTCAATCGAACCCCGGGACAATGCAAATCTCTATGGGCATCTCTTATTCAGAAATACGAGGTTCGTCTTTTAAAACTTAAGTCACATATGAATCCTGGGGTATTCGAGTTTACAAGTTTGTCCTATACACTTTGTTTTGCAGGAATGCAAGGCAGATGAGAAAAGCAAGACAAGTTGGCCACATTTTGAAGACATGGACAACATTTTGTCTGAGTTAGGCACAGCTTCACCTAAGTAATGTGATTCCATTACAATTATTTGGCCGAAAAAAAGAAGAATCATCTCCAAATTAGCAAATTGAACAGAAGGCATTCATTACATATAAAATGTGTGTAACATATGTATGACGATTTTGTCTGTAGAAACCATTATTAAAGCAGGATGATGAACGCCAAGTTAGAATAAAAGCCTTTCCTATAAATTACATTGCCATAAAACACCAACCTGGCATGCATCATTCACACCAACCCCGGTGCACGCATCATAACTCACACCAACCCCGGTGCATGCATCATGACTCACACCAACCCCGGTGCATGCATCATGATTCACACCAACCCCGGTGCATGCATCATGAGTTCATGATGTACCCTTTCATGTTATATATATAGATACCAAACAAACTCTACATTCTGTGTCCATCTCTTGTTGTTCTAAAGGAGAGAAGAAAAGGTGACTATGAACAATTCTGCCCGTGATGCGCTTTCATTTCTACCGATCTATGAGATAAAAACTGCCTTAGTTTAATCTTCTCGGATGAAAAACCATATTTACGTGTTTTTCAATTGGAAAATTATCAACTGATTGATAACTTTCCAGTTAAAGAACATGAAAATCTGCCTTTTTCATTCAGGAAGATAGAAAAAAGAACAGTTTTCATCACATAAGCTGGTATGCTGATCCTCCAACCGTGATCACACACTACTTTTCTTCTCTCCTTTAGAACAATAAGAGAGAGCCACACATCATCTGGTACAAGACGCTTTTGAAGCAAATCCATCGAGTACAAGACCAAGTATTACCCTTTCTTATGTTTATTAGCTTCAATGTAAACATCATATGGTGCTTGCTTATTAATGTATATTTTGTCTCCAAATTGTAGTCTTTTGTCTCTTTCAGTTTTTGGACTTGTAGTTTTCTCATAGAAGAACAAAGTTGTAATAGTTTGATATACAGTATTAGCCTTGCAAAGTAAAAGAATAGGTCTGGTCTATAAGACTATAGTCAAGACGAGAAATGCTTCATTTTTTTTTCTTTGAACACGACGACGAGAAAACGTTCAATAGGTCAAAATGTTTGAAGTTGGAAGGTTGATTATTCAAATTCATGCTTTTTCATTCCAGCTTTTTGCTGGTTCTCAATTTTACAAACGTTATGAATCAGCATAATATAATACCTCAATTTTAAGTTTTGAGAAAGTTGTTTAAGTATAATGTAAAGCAATTTTGGTTTATTTTTTAAAAATTGGTCACCGAAAAACTAAATAAACTAAATGATAATCTTAGATTTGATTTTATTAGAATTTGTGGAAACTAGAGTATCATTACAAATTAGATTTAGAATTAGTTAGATTTAGAATATTCAAATGAATTTGGAAATTTGAAGCGTCTAATTCATTATTTTGTATTTTCGCGTTTGATTTATTTTGTAGATTACAATTTCTTCACAATGTTTTTATTTTATCTATAGATTTAGAATTATCTTATTTATTGGTATTAGTTTTAAGAATTTATTTTCAGTTTTATTGTATTTTATATAAACTTTTAATAACTAAACCTAATTCAGACTTAAACAATCCAACTAGAGTATATTTAGCTTACTTTTGTGTAAAAAAAAAAAACTAATGAAACAATTACAATTCAATCTAATCCAATCCAATCCAACTAGAAATGATTGGTATATGCGAATAATTATAGTTATTTTCTATCAATTTGCATGACCATGGTTACCAAACCACATACATATTATGCTAAACAACTTCTATAATTTGTCTCTTCTTGACCATATTTTGAACTTGTAACTTATTTAACATCTTATTTTACATTAATATTTCAGGTTAAATAAATATTATTCAGCTAACAAAGACAAAAATGTTTTGGATCATTGTATTGGTTTGGGTTTAGAATCAGTTTAGTTTCAAAATTTGATTACAAATACATGAATAAACCGAATTTTATTATTGTTTTTTTTTGTTAACATCTGTGTAGTTCTGTTCAATTTGTTTATAAAAAAACGAATAATAATAATCTTGTCTTGGTTTAAATACCAATCACAAATGATGTTACAACAGGCATAAACCGGATAATAACCGACAAAATTTATTATTAAATGACGATTTCACCCTTAATCCTAAATTTGCCGGAATCATCTCGCCGTCAGCCACTTGCCGTCGTCAATCTTCAAAATTGAAGTTTTTAAAAGACAATCAAAATTGAGTGAAAGAGAAGAGAATAAAAAAGTGAGGATTTTTTTTTAAGATGCCGAAGAGAACGACACATACTTACTCGAGCGAGGACGCTGCACCGGACGGACCAGACTCCGATCTCTTCGTATACTACTGCAAACACTGTGGTTCTCATGTCCTTATCACTGGTTTGTTTCCTTTGAGCTTTTGATTTTGAATTGAGGGTGAAAATCCCAATTGGAATGATTTGCGAGATTGATTTTATAGTTTAGATATAGATTTGAGTGGGAATGGTGATTGAAAGTTTCAGTCTTTGAGCATTAGGCCATGGTAGTTTAGAGTTTCGAAGTGGTGGTTGTAATGCTTGAGTTTAGGTTGACAACAAACTACTTTTAGGTCTAAGCACAGATTTTACATGAATTAGAGTTCGGTTTCTGGCTGTTCCTTCTTGGAATTCAAACTTTTGTAATGCTCATATAGTTTAGGAATGTATTAAGACTTTACAACGCTCTCTATGGCCTTCTTTCGGCAGCTTACTGCATGTTTTATGTAGTTTTATGGATTTGCTTATGTCCTGAATCTTGCTTGTTGTTTTGGTTACATGTTGAGAACTGCATCTTTGAAAGTTTTTTTCAGTTTAAAGCTAAGGTTTAAATGACAGACATGTTGAGTTAGAGTGTAGCATGCAAAGTTGTGCTGGATGAAATGTAGAGTGTACCCTTTTATAGTGCTTGTATGCTAAATTAAGTTTGTTATAAGATACCCAATTGCAGAAGATGCCGAAAAGAAAGACGGACAGATCGAATGTGCTTGACAAGAAGAAACACCTTGCTAGGTTGAATATTAGTGAGGGAGGAAAAGTTTTGTTGAAACGGTAAGTTATGGTATAAGATATTATGGCCTAGTCCTAAGCACCAAATTTGGGTATAACATCGACATTTCTGATATTTACCTGTTTATTTTTTGTTTGTTACCAGTGGCGAAGGGAAGATGGAGAGACAGTTTAGAATGAACTGTCTTGGTTGTGAGCTTTTTGTTTGTTATCGAGCTGAAGAGAATTTGGAAACAGCATCCTTTATTTACATTGTTGATGGAGCACTTAGTGCTGTTGCTGCAGAAACTAATCCACAGGTACAATACGATTGGAGTCTGTTACATTTTTTCTATTACAAAATCAAACGCTAAATAACATATCTGTTATGGCGGCCCACAGGATGCACCTGTACCTCCCTGCATATCACAACTCGACGGTGGACTTGTTCAGGTTGCAATAGAAGTGGAAGACCGTGCACAGCGTTCAGCAATCACAAGTAAAACATAGTCATATGTCACAAAATCTAGATTTAATACTCTCTTGACATGGTTCTTCAGTTATCAATCTGATTGCCCCATTCTCTTTGTAGGGGTTAATGCTGATGATGTTCGTGTGACTGTTGCTGCACCAGCAGCTCGTGGGGAAGCTAACAACGAGCTTCTGGAGTTCATGGGAAGGGTATCAAAACAGTCCTTTATTAACCACCTTTTTCCTTTGGACTTCTCTCTAATCACAAAGTTTCTTACTAGTTTTGATGTAGTGTTAATGTAGTGTTAATGAGCTAGTCTTAAGCACCAAATTTTGCTCTTTCAGGTGCTTGGTTTAAGGTTGAGCCAGATGACTCTCCAAAGAGGTTGGAATAGCAAATCAAAACTCCTTGTGGTACGTTAAACCTTCCTTTGTTTCTCGTGATAAGACTTTATGAAAATTCACCTCTAGACAAGCTATTGTGTTTTTATTTTCTCTGCACATAAAGGCTTCTGCTTTACTAATCACAAGTTTGGTTGTCTTACCAATTTGGTTTATATTCCTCTGAACCAGGTAGAGGATTTATCTGCTAGACAAGTGTACGAGAAGCTTCTCGAGGCCGTTGTACCCTAAAATTTGCGGTACATTAACCGAGAGCTCTGTGACCAATACGCTTACTTTAAAAAATCATATTTATCATATTAACAGCTATCATATCTCATTTGTTTTGTACTGGTCAAATACTTGTGTACCTCATTCTTAAGAAAATCCATGAAAAGGACTTGGATGATGTGTATCCCATTTTTCAGTCTAAATCTTTTCCAATCACGTTGGTTGCAACATCACTTTCATTGTCTTATTTAATACTTGTAGCTGAATCATTAACAAATAACGGTTTGAGTTTATAACCAATTTACAACATGCTGAAAAACCAGTTTAGTTTTCATATTTCATGTATAAGAGACACTAATCCATCCACTGACCAACTACACAACCTACCAAAGTTATATCCAATATTTTGTAATGACAGAGTTTTTTTTTATCTTAATTTCTAAAACTTAAAAGAATATGTACTATTCAAACATTTTTATTCTCCAACTGCAGAAATTTGATCATGACCATCGAAATAATATTATTTTGTAGTCCAAGGATGACAATACTCTGATGTGTTTCTGTTCCATCTCCTGGTTGTACAGAACCAAACGTGACTCTGGCCAGTCTGTAATTTAATATCTGCAACATTTTTCTGGTTTGGACTCTTTATATAGAAAAATACATTACGCATACTTTCACAAATTGTTTAATAATTCATATGTCTATCAGACTGATTAATATATTGCATCCACTACGGCTAAACGACATGCTGCTTTACACTTTTTAAGTTCACAGACTAATTGTGTTGAACTTGAATCACACATAACATTTGATTTGATTTAGTATTAATATTCACCACACATTTTACATATTCTCTAGATTATTCTATAAGGACATTAGTAGATATCACAGTACTTGGTTTAACTAATTTACAATATGTGATTACAACTGCTCTCTTCTTTTGATCTTCACCTTTAGTCCACCAGCCATATGAGCGGTTAAAAGAGGAACAAAAACCGGCCGGTTCTCACAAACCGGTATAATCTCAAACCGACTCAAAACCGAACCCACGACGTATTTCATCTGCAAGAAAGCCATGTCTTTCCCAATACAAACCCTCGGTCCGGCTTGGAAAACCGGAAATTTGAACGAGCTCACACTTTTCAGTACCGGTTTCTTACCGAAATCTGGTTTTTCCTCAAACCACCGGTTAGGTTTAAACTTGTCCCAATCTTGTCCCCACACTTTCTCCATCCTTCCCATACCATATGGGAAATAAGTAACTTTGTCACCTCTCTTGACAAGTGTCCCATCTGGCAAAACGTCGTCGTTTGCTGCATGTTTTGAGTCCCAAGCCACTGGTGGATAAAGCCTCATCGCTTCACAGAGACAAGCTTTCGTGTAACTCATCTCTCTCAGATCCTCGAACCCTAACCCTAAAGATTCCTTGTTACTCACTTCTTCCAAAATCTTCTTCTCCACTTCACTGTTTTCACTCAACAGCCAGAACAGCCACGTCATCGCCGCCGACGTTGTATCTCTCCCCGCCATAATAAAGCTGATCACCGTATCTCTCACTGCTTCCTCGTCGTTACCGGCGGCTAGAAACCTAGACAAGAGATCTTGCTTCTCGTACAAGTCACCATTGATTTTAACACTCTTCTTCTTGGCACGGATGATGTCGGAGACACACTTGTGTACAGTCTTGATCGCTTCTCTCAACCTCCTCTCGCTTCCAACGTTCAACAGACGTTTCAGCTTCCACACGGCGTAAACCGGCTCAGTCGCGCGCCGGGCACTGATCCCGGCCGCTACATCAAAAGCCTCGGCAAGATCCGGAACGGGTCGGGTCAAATCCAAACAATCCGGATCCCACCCTAAAGAAACTTTACAAACAACATCAAAGGCAAAACGTTTCAAGACCTCTTGAAAATCAACCGTCTTTCCTCCGTCTGCCCCGTCGCAGACGGAGGAAAGCAAAGGAACAAGGCGGTTTTCGACTTCTTCACGAAGGATTTCGAAAGTGAATTCCCTCAAGGAGCGCATCGTAAACTCGTGGCTAGCGAGTTTACGCTGCGAGCTCCATAACTCGCCGTCAGAATTAAAGATTCCGCCGCCGAGTAGATCTCCGAGGAGGTCGGTGAATGGTTTACCTTTAGGGAAGTTATAAAAGTTCGTTTTGAGAATGTGCTCAACGTTTTCAGGGTTGGCTGTGATGATGGTACGACGACGGAGGAGGAGATCGACGGTGATGGTTTGAGACGGTGATTGACGGAGGAGACCGGTGTACCATTGGAGGAGACGGTGACGGTTCTTGTTGAAAGAGAGGATTGATCCGATGAGTGGATACGACGTCGGATCAGAGGAAGGTTTGGTTTTGTGTTTTAGGGTTTTTGTTGAGAATGAGAAGATTGTTATGAACCCTAAGAGGATGAGAAATGTTGTGAACATTTCCATTTTGAGAGGCTTTTTTGTTTACTAGTTTTGGTAAATTGAATATGTTGTTTTGGTGTGTGTTCTTGGTCTGTAGAGGAAGTGGTATATATAGGACAATAGTAGAAACAGATTATACAAGTTGTGGCTCCGACCACATTGATGCAGAAAAAGACAACTTAAAAAAAAAAAAATCATTTATATGTTTTTTCCTAAGATATTTGTTTTTTTTTCCTTTTACTTTTGCGAGTAGATTTGTCTACTATTATCCCAACTCTAATTTTGATTACCAAAATAAATATACTGAATATTATATGGTTTATCTAATTTTCACCGTTCAATTTTGATTTTGAAATTTTATCTTTTTAATGTTTTTCAGTTGAATCAATGGTTCTTGATGAATACATAATTTGTATTAGTATTTAGTAAATGATATTCATATATCAATAATAGTTGTTTGTAATTAATTATTTCGGTGTCCTATATTCATTTTTTATGGTTTGACAATTGGAAAACATGTTCAATTTCAATAATGTAACAAAGGGAAAACATTTAAACTCTTTTTTGTCAAACATGTATGCCACTTTAAGGAAGAAATTTGTCAAACACATAAGCTTTGACCTTTTATAAAATGGAGTTTAAGAGTTTTGATCTTTTTAATTAACAAGAGAATTTGGTATTTGCTTCAATTAATCTATCTTACTTGGAGACAAAAGTTAGAGTTGAAAAAACTGTATTTTGCTTTGCTTGAACTTTTTAGCAAAATAAATTAAGTTTTCATCAATTTGATAAAAACAAAAATTCGGAAAATATTTTCGTATAATTACATGTCGACGCCACATGACATCAATCAAAGGACCAAAAAAGGAGAGAAATGTATAATATATAGATGTGGACAAGGACAAGCCAGTACCACCACACTGGTGGCCAAATCTCCAGCCGAAATTTAATAACATTTGTAGACACGACTCAAACGCTGCAAAAGCTAAACATTATTTTTTCATTTTCAAAAATAAAAAAATAAATAGAAAATAAATATTCCCTCCCTTTATATAAAGATATTTAACAAAATTGGTATTTTACAAGTACTTTTTTGTTGTTGTATGATATTTTTAATTCTTTTATTTCAGCTGATTTGAAAAATTAATATACTATATATTTGATAGTATTACTTTATTGATTTTTTAACTTTATCTAAATATTTTATATTTTGGACGGAGAGAGTATATTTATGTTAATTGGTTATCAACCAAAATGATGATAAATATATGATGTACTAGTATCTCTCATAAGTCTATTATCAGCTTATAGAAAAACAAATATATACATGGATTTTATGTGTTTATGGATATCAAGGCTATAATGGGATGTTGGCTGCATTAACTTGTAATTAAGAATATAATCAAATCAGTTGGTCAGACCAGAATAGTACTATCGATTCTTTCCAAATCTTTAAAACAGCATATATTACCATTTTATTGTAATAATTAATCAAGTCCAGCATGTGATGACATAAGTAATTGATTTGTGGGGTTTGTCATAAAATGAACTTTGATTCTTATGAGAGATTTGTTAAATCAAGGGAATATCAGATATAAAATAGTATTATATGCTGTTTCAACTTGTTTAGTATCCTATGAATTGGTCCATATACTATGAACTAATATATATTTTGGAAAAACTATAGATATTTTCTGAGTGAAGTTCAGATTAGGATCCAACAGAGCGAAGTTTAGGGTTTTTAATATTACATATACTTATTTAAACCATAAAGTATTTTTATATATATATATGACACCATTTTAAACAATGGTAATTAAAGTACTAAAGTCATCTCTTATAAATGATATTTATTTAAACTCCTCAGCAAATAATGTTAAACAATGTCTTATACTCATGTTAAGCTACTAATTCACATGTTTAGATTTTCATGTATTATAAGTATATTTATATTGTTGATAATAAGTACTTTTGGTGAACTATATCGACCTGTGTCTTGTTATGCATCTCGGTTGATTCTAATATGTAACACAACCACAGCAATAAACAAGATTAATGTGTGTTAGGCAGAAAAACAATGCACATAGACTTTGAAGACAAAGTGTTTGGTTCGAGTATAGGCCAATAAAATGTGCATGTGTCGGATAAGATCGAACACGTTCATGAAAGTCTTCAGCCGAAATCTAAAATAATTAGATGCACGAGAATTAGTTGGACGAAGAAAAAACAAACTCATAAATATACACTTTTTGTGATGACTTCTACTAACTAAGTTATCAAACTCAAACTCATTATTAATAGTTTTGGAGCACGTGGTTCTCGTGGTGTGAAAGTTGAGTTTGATCTCATCAAAGAAAAAAAAAAGTGAATGGAACTAGTTCCACTGACTTTTGTTAACTTCAAGCTCGTGTTTTTTCTATTCATCTCAAGCTCGTGTTTTTTTTCTATTCACCTCATGCTCGTGTGATAAATCATTCACTTTTTGATAACACAATCTTACTCACTGTAAGAAAATATCTATTACTATGTCTTCTACTGGTCAAATAGTATTATATATGATTAATAGCAAGATATTTGTTAATTCAAGGATCCTAAAAAGTATACAAAAACCTTTAACTCAATTGGTAAACTTTATTTGAGATTATCGATTCAAATTATTATTGAATACAAAAGAATCATAGAATATACGAATTTAAATGTTAGAACCTCTTAGTTACTTCAATATATATATATATATATATA
>OVAP01000192.1:0-45446 GCA_900406295.1 Aurinia saxatilis | reverse complement strand
ATTAAACAATGTCTAATGAGCTTGTGTGAATATCACCAATGGAGATGCTCTTAAGAGTTATTTTTGGAAAACACCACATGGTGTTTCATAAAACAATAAAAAATGTTTAGTCTTTGTTTTTCAGGTTTATTCATTATTTGTGTATGAGGTGGACATAACAACATCATATTTGAATAGCAATATATAATAGATTGCTAAGTTTTATCATCAAAACGGCAAAAAGGTAAAATCTTAAATAATTTGGGTTATTTATACATCTGGGAATTGTAAACGGTGTCTCTCTTTTTATGAATTATTACAGTATATACATGATCGACATTAGCATGAACAAATGACTATTACTATGAACATAAGTAAATCATAATTTGTATATCGTATTATTCGACTAATTTACTAGTACATCATGTATGTTGTTAAAGTATCTTACATATATAAATACTAATGGCTATTTTTTTACCAACATGAATCCGAAATGGTTGATTGCAAATAAATACAGTCAAATCTAATGAAAATTATGCGTTTTATATCTACATATGTTAACAAATCTAAAGTTCCAAATCACTGACTTGTAATACAAATGAATTATGGGTTTTAAAAAAAAAACATATACAAGTGAATTATGCATGTCACAAAAGTACTCACAGACCAAAAGTCCTAATTTAATTTAAACAAAGTTACGACATATATTTTTAGACCTTAATAAACAAAAATAAATTAAGAGAAATATACAGAGATCTCCACAAAAGTAATTCATACACCAAAAGTCTTAAACAAGTCTAAACCTTGACTCGTTTAGTTAGAACCAAATAGACTCTAGCACCACATAGTCGGAGTAACTGCACAATACGACTGAAATCACCATCATTTGTTACTAGAAGAAATCTGCAAGAGACACGAAAACTACGGAGGTGTTTCCACATTTTGTGTTGCAATTTGTCGTCATCAACATCCATAACACGCTCGTGTGACTCTATGCAAATTACATTTGAAAATATAACAGAAATGTAAACTATACTGCACCCAATCAAATAACTAAGATGAGATTAGATACGTAATATTTTATTTGTTCGTAGTTTTAAAAATACCCATGGAGTTTTAAGAAAAAATGAATAAGTTGTCTCTGTTTTTATATATAAGTTGCAAATTATTCATTAATTTGTATTGTTAATAAATCATAAATGAATACATACAAAATCATTAATATTTCCTTTGTTCATAGTTTTCAGAAAAAACCCATGGAGTTTTAAGAAAAAAATGAATAACTTGCCTCTTTTTTTTTTACAAATTGCGTTCTATTCATTATTTTGTATTGTTAATAAATCATAATTGAATGCATACAAAATCATTAATATTTTTCGTTCATAGTCTTCAGAAAAAAACATGGAGTTTTGAGAAAAATGAAAAATTTTCCTCTTTTGTTTATATATAAGTTGCATTCTATTCATTATTTTGTATTGTTAATAAATCATGAATACATACAAAATCATTAATATATTATTTGTTCATAGATTTTTGTAAAACGTGGTGTGTTTTTTTTTAAATGAATAAGTTGCCTCTCTTTTTGTAAAAGTTGCATTTTAATCATTATTTTGTATTGTTGATAAATCATAATTGAATACATAAAACATTTTTTTTTTTTGTCATAGTTAAAAAAAAAAAAAAACTTAGACTTAAAAATAAACGAATAAACATTTACGCGTACACCATGGAATAAAGTAAAAGTCACAGATATACTGCTCAAATCCATTGCCTATAAAAAAAACTAATACAAAAAGCCTATTGATGAAAAGAATGACAACTTATTCATTTTTTTTCTTAAAACCTAATGTTTTTTTTTAATTGAAAACTATGAACAAATAAAATATTAATGATTTTGTATGTAATACGAGTTGCATGCTCAAACAATCTATATATAGTATTATTCGACTAATTTACGAGTAAATTGTATATGTTGTAAGAGTATCCTACATATGTAAAAACAAACGACAATTTTTTGTTATCAACATCAACTCAAAATGGTTTATTGCAAACAAATACCGTCGAATCCAACAAAAATTATGCGTTTTATATCTATATATATGTCAACAAATCTAAAGATTCAAATCATTGGCTTGAAACACAAACAATTTATGCAAACGCATATGGTCTGTTTCACTCATCTCCATGAATTAATGATCATGTGACATATACAAGTTTTTTTTTTTTGACGACTCTAACAAACACTTCTTCTTAACATTCTTGGCAATCAATTCGGGAGTCAACTTTAACTCTCCCATTCTCCTGCCATTCCCGCCTCTCCCACAATATTCTAAAAATCTTTGTTATGTTGCTTCTTTTGTGATTCTCGTCACTTTGAGTCTAGTTTTTTTATTTGCCATGGTTTAGATACATCAAAGTAAATAAACAAAAGTAAAAGATGTATAAGGCATAAATAACAACATCACATAGATTTATTTTTGGAAAACACCATTATGTTTCATAAAACAGAAATAACAACATCATTTAGAGTTTTTTTTTTAACACCATGGTGTTTCATAAAACATCATCAATGTTTAGTCTTTGGTTTTCAGATTCATTCATTAGATGTATAAGGTAGAGATAACAGCATCACTTAAGAGTTGTTTTTTGGAAAACACCATGGTGTTTCATAAAACAAAAAATATAACAACATCACTTAGAGTTTTTTTTTAGACACCATGGTGTTTCATACAACATCATCAATGTTTATTCTTTACTTTTCAGATTCATTCATTAGATGTATAAGGTAGAGATAACAACATCAGAGTTATTTTTTTTAGAACACCATGGTGTTTTAGATGTTTCATAAAACAACCATCAATGTTTAGATATAAGATTACCAACAAAAAATCATTTTCTTTTCATACAACCGGAATTTGGTAATTTCAAGTTAAATATACTAAATTGCTAAGTTTTTTCATCAAAACAGTAAAACAAAAAACTTAAATAATTTAGATTATTTATACATATGTGAATTATAAACATAAGTCGATCTATATAGTATTATTCGACTAATTTACGAGTAAATCATATATTTGTAAAAGTATCTTACATATATTAAAACAAAGTGCAAATTTTTTATCAACAGGAGCCCAAAAATGGTTGATTGCAAACAAATACAGTCGAATCTAACGCAAAATTATGCGTTTTATATCTACATATATGTCAACAAATCTAAAGTTCTAAAATCATTGACTTGTAATACAAATAATTTATGCAAAGCATATGGTATGATCTGTTTCATTGATCTCCATGAATTAATGATCATGTGACTTGTAAGAGTTTTCTTCTTTTGGACATCTTCTTTTTGTTTCTACAACATTTCTTACTTTTTTGTGTAAAGTAACTACCAAGTTTCTTTACTTCTCTGGCTGACAAAAAAGTAAAATACTCTCACTTCCCATAAACGACATCGTATGAACAAATATGCTTACACACGTGCTGCTCGTGTGTCCGATTTTTTTTTCAAAAACATTTTCTTCAAAATAAGGTTATAAGAATATTGTAATATTAAATATTATTAAAAAAAGGCACGCGAGGAAACCAAAGTGAAATAGCGATAACCATTCGGCATCAACCATTTGGGACAACAACACAACACTCTCATGACCAAAGAAAAAAAAAATGAACGTTGCAAAAAACACATTTCTATAAAATAAAAACATTAAATTAGGTAAACTTTACAAAATATCACAAGGAAAATAAATAAAATTAAGGAAAATTCCACAAAATATCTGTATTATAACCTTAACAAAGAATCTTTTGTCAATCTATTTTTAAACATTTAGGTAAAATTTATAAAACATAAGATTAAACTTACAGAAATACGAGTATCATAATTACCTTAGGGGGAAAAAAAATGAAAAGGCAGAAATAAAAAATCCATTCCCCAAGAAAAAAGAAAAAATCTATAACCAAAAATTTGCACCTCTTCTTCTTCTTCTTCATCATCTTCGTCATTTATCTTCTTCATCTTCTTCGTTATTAACCCTAAATCTAGCCGCAACTCTCTCTCTAGGTCTTCTCTCTACTTCGGAGCTCAAAAGCTTTTTTTCATCACATTCATGAGGAGAAAGACTTAATCGGTTATCTTTTTTTTTGAAAGTTGTGAGAGGAAGAGGAGATCTGAAAAGTTTTTGTTTCTAGATCGATCCTGATTCACTCTTTTTCATCGTCCGATCATCGTTTATATTTGTAAGTATTGTGTTATTGATTCGATTTTTGTGGTGAATAGACTTTGATTCGATTTGGTTGGTACATTTTTTATGAGTATGTGAAAGATCTTCGTTTTGGATGATGATGGAACGTATTTTTGGATACTGATTAATAGTTTTACTTGAATCTATGTTAGTTTTTGGTTTTGATTTGTTTTGTGTGCTGTAAAAAATGAAAATTGACATGAGTTTGTGTTGATTGATCTCTTGTTTTTAACCTGGAGCTCTTTGTAATGGCTTTTTCTAGATTAGGAAGATTTGGTTAGTGATGAATGATATCATTGATTGTAAGATCTAAGTTTGTTTTTGGTGTTTATTTTTTCTGTTTGATGGCAAAATGATATGCTATAAAGAGTGCTTTTTGATAGAAAAGGAAGGCCTGTAATGTAAACTGTGGTTTCTTCTATTGGATTAGATGGCCATTACTTGCTTCCTCTATTGAATTGTTTTAAACACTTTCCTGAAAAAGAGCTTGTTTTAAGCTGATCATTGTGCTTTTAACACTTGGTTACTTGTTCTAACTTATAATAGTGTCAGCTCATGTTTATGATATGAGTGTAAAAGTTGTTTTCTTTTCACATTTTTTGTGTGGATTACAGCTTTAAATGATCTGTTATTACCAAAAACTTACACTCTTTACTCCTTTTGTATGTTGTAGGTAATCTAAAGAGGTGACCAAAATAAGTTTTTTCACATTTTGTATGGAGTAAGAATGCCAGAGTTAAGAAGTGGAGCAAGGAGATCTAAACGTCTTGACGATCAGCCTAACCCTCAGCTAATTGAACAACCAGAAAATATCCCAGTTCCTCCTCAGCCTGCAACAAGAAGAAGAGGTGGTGGTAGAGGAAGGGGGAATGCTGCTTTAGCTAAAGGGGCGGTACCTCCAAGACCAACGGCTGCCGGTAGGGGTAGGGGCATCAGGTTGACAGACTTAGATCCAGAACCCTGTGAAGTTCGTCCAGCTGCAGGTGCTTTAGGGGCTGAACCTGCTTTAAATAGAGTTGAAGGGGTAGCTGATAAGGATATTGCTGCCGAAGGCGGTAGTGCAGAGAAGATAGTAGGCATGGAAGAAGATTCCAGTATGGCTCCAGTCCCTGAAAGGGTAATTTCTTTTACCCTTATGACATCAGTCACCAGAGTTCCTGAAGGATACATCCATGCAAAACTCGACTATTAATCTAAATTGTTCCGTTTTGGAATTTCACATATTTTTTATATTTTACTGTCATTCATCATCTTTGAATTATTTTTTTTGTAATTACGTGGTTTGCTAGCCATCGTAGTGGCGTTATACACCGTGTCAGCTTTTCACTCTCCTTTGGAAGAGATGTTAACTATGATATTTATTTTGTATAGGTACAAGTTGGAAACTCTCCTGTTTATAAGACGGAGAGGAAACTCGGTAAGGGTGGCTTTGGTCAAGTTTATGTTGGCAGAAGGGTGAGTGGTGGCAGTGATAGGATTGGAGCAGATGCAATTGAGGTATGTTACTTACAGAGCGTGATGAAAATCATGGTGTTTAGTTAGACCTAAAAAGTGAACAAATGTAAAAGTTTGTTCATTTCCTTTTCAGGTAGCTCTGAAACTTGAACACCGAAATAGTAAAGGCTGTAATTTTGGCCCACCTTTTGAGTGGCAAGTGTACAAGTAAGACTTACATTTCCTTTCTTTCTGCCTAGTTTCTTATCTCCTTATTTATCACTACTTATCTGTACTTTCCATTTTCGTTTCTGCTGTAAAGTACTCTGAATAGCTGTTATGGAATTCCTGCTGTACATCACAAGGGTCGTCAAGGAGATTTTTACATTCTGGTAAGCTTTTGGCATGCTCCTGGTTACGTTGGCGAGATTAATCAGTTACTCTTTATGATGAAGTATTTATAATGTTTTCAGGTCATGGACATGCTTGGGCCTAGTCTCTGGGATGTTTGGAATTCTTTGGCTCAATCGTAAACACTTTTTGACCGTGCTTTATTTTCATACCTTCGGTGTTTATGGAGAGTTTTTAAATTTATTATCACATCCTGTAGGATGTCTCCAAACATGGTGGCATGCATTGCAGTGGAGGCGATATCTATCCTCGAGAAACTTCACATGAAGGGGTTAGTACAAAATTTTGTTGTTGCCAATTTCCTAACAAATAATTCCATTTATAGCCTAAATTCTGCTATCATTGAGCTGACTATCGCGACATGTTTAAACAAGGTTTGTGCATGGAGATGTGAAACCAGAAAACTTTTTGCTTGGTCAGCCCGGGACTGCAGACGAGAAAAAACTCTACCTTATCGATCTTGGTCTAGGTTAGTTTTTCTGTAATATTCTCAAACGACCTGATATTTTGTGTTTTTCAGCTGTTTTTGTCTCTCTATTTTCTCTGCAATTTTTTATGAATTATTTTCAAAATGTTAACCTATAGCATCTTTTATTTCAGCATCAAGATGGAAAGATTCGCAGTCTGGCCTGCATGTTGAATATGATCAAAGACCTGATGTATTCAGGTATTTTTAGTGGTGTATCTAATCTTTCCTAATTTTTTTTGTGCATATGTAATATATTTGCTTACATCTTTATCATGCTTCATATGCAGGGGAACGATAAGGTATGCAAGTTGTCATGCACATCTTGGTCGTACTGGAAGTCGGAGGGATGATCTGGAGTCATTGGCTTATACATTAATATTTCTGATGCGGGGAAGGTTGCCATGGCAAGGATACCAGGTGATTTTTTCCTTTCATCTCTCTATTCATAATCTAAAACCTTGTAAAGTTGTAAGTGTCAGTTGTATTCAATCATATGGTTTTTGCATGCAGGGTGACAACAAGAGCTTTCTTGTTTGCAAGAAAAAGATGTCAACCTCTCCTGAGTTGATGTGCTGTTTTTGTCCTGCCCCGTTTAAGCTGTTCCTCGAGGCAGTTACCAATATGAAGTTCGACGAAGAACCCAATTATGCCAAGCTTATCTCGATCTTTGATACTCTTATTGAGCCATGCGCTATATCTAGACCGATTAGAATTGATGGGGCTCTTAAGGTGGTTATCTTTCATTCATATGATTATTTCTTATTCTTTATAAATATTTTGGGCAAGTGCTAATATTTGGCTTTTGCATGGATAGGTTGGCCAAAAACGAGGAAGATTGCTTATCAATTTGGAAGAGGATGAACAGCCGAGGAAAAAAATCAGAATTGGCAGTCCTGCTACCCAGTGGATTTCAGTGTATAATGCACGTCGGCCAATGAAACAGAGGTAACTTTTACATACATTTAAGGCATTTCATTTGTTGTGGCTTTAGTTATTACCATTTTGGGACAGATATATAAGGCGGGTGGGAAAGAATATTGTGACTTAGCTACTGGATCAGAACTTTTAAGTTTTTTTGGGTTGACAAAATAAAAGATGATATTTTAATACTTGCTAAGCTATCCCATTATCTTCGTTTGTAAAATAAAAAATAATGTCTAGGATTATATGGTAAGATATAAGTTTTGAGGGTGAAAAATGTAAAGCTCTATTTGGAGTCAAGAAGAGTTTGGGTACAGGCTACAACCTTAAATCCTATGTTAATCTGTTTTTGGGTTTGTTTGCACAATTTTTCTTGCGTAACTGGACAACCTTTGTTGCTCTTGTAGATATCATTACAACGTTGCGGACTCAAGGCTTGCACAGCATGTAGAGAAAGGTAACGAGGATGGCCTTTACATAAGCTGTGTGGCGTCAGCTGCTAATCTCTGGGCTCTCATCATGGATGCTGGGACTGGATTCAGTTCTCAAGTTTATGAATTGTCCACAGTCTTCCTGCATAAGGTAAATCAGTTGAAACATTTTGAATCTACCTGTCATGTTAATGCAGTATAGAAGCTCACCATTTGTTTTCTGGATTCTTGGTAGGACTGGATTATGGAACAATGGGAAAGGAACTACTATATTAGTTCCATAGCTGGTGCTAATAATGGGAGCTCGCTGGTCATTATGTCAAAAGGTTGGTGTTCATGTTAACCTTGTAAAAAATATTAATCTACACAGGCTTTTCTTTTTGGTTCATAATAACTTTGTTAATGTTCTGCTTTTTACTTATTGAATGATTGGGTAATGAAGCCGCCTTACTATTCTACTTCATTTAATGCAATAGGTACTCCTTATACCCAGCAATCTTACAAAGTCAGCGATTCATTTCCATTCAAGTGGATAAATAAAAAGTGGAAAGAAGGTTTTCATGTAACTTCGATGACTACTGCTGGAAGTCGTTGGGGTGTTGTGATGTCCAGAAACTCAGGCTATTCTGATCAGGTACCAATCTCTAACCTGAGGCATTTGAAATTTTATTTGTTTCCTTTTTGGGCACTATAATGTATCAATGATGTGTATGGGATGTATTCTTAGGTTGTAGAGCTTGACTTTCTGTACCCAAGTGAAGGAATCCATCGAAGATGGGAGGGTGGGTACAGAATAACATCAATGGCGGCAACAGCAGATCAAGCAGCTCTCATACTCAGTATACCTAAACGAAAAATAACCGATGAAACCCAAGAGACTCTCCGCACTTCTGCATTCCCAAGCACCCATGTCAAGGTAATAGGCCATTTTAGGAAACACATACACATGTATTTCCAAACTTAGAATTCTTCTCCATAGGTGTTCTATGTACTGACATGGTGGTGGTTCACATTTGGTTTCAGGACAAATGGGCAAAAAATCTGTACATTGCATCGATATGCTATGGGCGAACAGTCTGCTGAAGAATAGAAGTCTCAACCAACTCACTCACTCTCGCCATTTGTAGTATGTATGTAGTAAGGACAACGTAAAAGAAACATTGAAACTTAAAATAGACTAGGAGAGAAGCATTATTAAGTAGAATTTAAGAGCTGGAGAAAACATTGCTATTTTCTGGCTCTTTGCCTTATTATTACCTCTGATTTGAGTAAAGAATCAGAATGATGCAACATGTTTGTTATAATATGAAAAGATTTAAGTCAGTGACAAGGCTCTGGTCCTTTTGGTCTCAGGTCTTGGCTTCAATGTTTTTTTTAATAATAATCTGATTACTCAATTTAAATGATATAAACTTAAGACAACATGATGAAAAATTGAAAAAAAAGACCATACAAGTCAACTACTTAGTCTTGTAGAAGTGCGATCAAAAGATTACAAGTCACAATCACTGACAATGAACAAAATACATTGTTAAAGATTTTAGTCTTTTAGCAAATTCTTTTTTTCCTTTTGCTACATTACGAAACAGTATAGTTTAACGGCGATTTCTCAAAAACAAAGTTTATGTGCGAGACCAATTAGAATCCTTGAGTTGCGTTCAAGAAACAAAAACAAAAACAAATTACAATCCTTGAGTCTCTACAACAGATATGATATTGCGTCGCCTCTTCAACTCAAACCTTACGCAAAACGAGCTTCGATAGTGGCAGCAATTGACTATATAGCGTGTAAAGAGAGTGATGTGTTTATGGCATCGCATGGGCCATGCAATTCAGGTACACATTCTTAGGTCTCAATTTAAAAATCCTCATGATATGGTGTTAAATTTAATCTCAGGGCCATAGGGCTTATAACACCAAACAAAAAAGAAAAATTGTTGAGGTTAATTTGTAATAGGTGCTTTTTTAAAATAAAATTAGAGAAAAGAATCCTTTTTTGTTTTGTTATTTTTATAATGACAATTTTAACCTTTAAATGGTTTGATTTTATAATATCGGTTTATGTGTTGGTTTGAAAAAAAATTATTTTCAATTTTCGTAATTGTAATAATTCAATTAAAATATTTTTTAAAAAACAAATGATTCTTCAAGTATTTAATTAAATATTAAAATATCTCACATTTTACCTATCATGTGTTCCTCTTCTAACCTACTCTGTTATGAGATTACGTTATCTCTCAAAGACATTAAAAAAATGGTGGATGAAAATGGTTTTCAAATCGTTATTGTGGGATCAAAAGACGAACATTCCAGTGAAATTGATGCAAAGTGTGTATGACGGATACAAGGCGTCTATGATAGATACATTTAATGGATACTAAATAATGCACATGTATGATGGATATATTTCATGGACAATGAATAATAAACATGGACGATGGATGTGTGTAATGGGATGCAAAGTGTGTATGATGGATACAAGGCGTGTACGACGAATACCTTTTAATGGATACTAAATAATACACATGTATGATGAATATATTTCATGGACAATGAATAATAAACGTGGACGATGAATACATTCCATGGACAATGAATAATGAACATAGGCGATGAATACATTTCATAGACAATTGACAAACGAAATTAGACAAGTTAAAACTCTTTAATCGACGTTGGATATTTTTTTAAAAAATTTTTTTTCTTTTGTTTAAAACAAAATATACAAATACAAAAAGGAAAATTCTGAATTTAAATAAAAAAAACCAAATCAAAATTAAATCTGAATTAGAATTGAATTATAATTTTGTTACAAAACAAAAAACTGAATTTAAGATTATAATAGGCATTTAACGGATAAAATGTATCAACTCGCAAATACCATATAATAAAAGCACATTTCACAAATAACATTTCAAAAATGTTTCATTCACCCAAATTTCCCAACAAAAAAACATATGCTCCCATACTTTTCGAACACATTAATGTCTAAGGGCCTGACTGGTTTAACTGTTGCGGGTGCGGTTGCGATTCCATGAGTTTGCGGGTGTGAGTGGTTGCAGTTTTGAACGTTATTAAACGATTTGAACGACTGGTGTAGCGATTTAAAATTGGTGAATTTGCGGGATATTTCTGACTGGTTACCAGCGGATGTAATAGCAGTTGAATATATATTAACAACATAAAAAATATATAACTGTAATTTTTTTACAAATAATTCAAATTAATAAGTATTTGAATATAATTAAAATATAAATTTGTAGTTTAATATTGGTATAACGATTAAAAATTAGTGAATTTGTGGGATATGTCTGATAACTATTTTAAGAATATGATTATTTAATACATGATACCTGTATTTTTTTAAAAAAAATATTGGTATAGTGATTTATGATATAAGTATAAATATTAAAAATATAACAACTGCGTATTAAATATAATTTGTAATAAATACAAAATATAATATATATATATACAATTATTTAAAATATGCTCTATAAAAACTTATATATATATTATAAAACCATAAAAGTAATTCAAATTAATAAATTAGTATTATAAATCATGAAATACACTAGTGAAATACTTCAAACATATTTTAATTTTGTATTCATAAATAATTTATGTATTTATAATTTACAATTATAAATACATTTTAGTTAATTAAAATTTTATGCCAAATATGTAAGAATATGATTGTTTAATACATGATAATTGTATTTTGTTTTTAATTTTTTAAACTTTTATTTTTATATATTTATCTCAATATTGAAAGGTAAATTTTAAAGATTAAAAGAAAATTAGTCACACGCAACCGTCCGCACCCGTAAACGCTCGAGGGAAAGAACTTTTGGTTTTGAGAGATTTTGAACGGTTAAAAACTGTAGAAATTGATTTCCATGATTGTTGACAAATACCAACAACCGTTACCACCCACAACATTTACATTTGCGGATAATAGTGGGTAAGCTTATAGAGCTAAACCAATGTATGAGAAGAAATCAGTTGTTTTTTTTACAATAGTACAAACTGGCCACGCCCATAAAAAGCCCGACAACCGTTGCATTCCCAATGGTTGTCTGCCCTATACCTTTTCCCTTGTGTGAAATTTGGCATGATCTATTCTGACAACTTACATTTTTGGGAATTTGTTTTTATAAAAGATGGAGTAACCACGAAGGACCCGTCTAGTTATACCATTGAGACTAGCTTTCTACAATTACCATAGGATTTACTATACATAGTTTTATATTTTTACACACACAAAAGACATAAAAAAGAATATGGAAATTAAAGAAAGACCCTAGTACCAATTGAAGTGTGATGGCTATGTTTTTTTGCAAGGAGTCCATATCATTTTTGTAAGGGGACACTTTTGTCTTCTAAGAAAAAACTGATCTGAACCAATCCAAAATTCATCAGTCTAAATCTGACTTGAAGGATGTCAAGAAAAGAAAGGAAAAGAAAAAAAAAATCTGAATGGAAGAATTTCACAATATCCGGAACAGTAAAAACAACCAATAAATACAGTCGTAATATATTTCATATCTCAAAAAAAAATTCTAAGATTTTCTCGAAATCTTTCTGCTGTCAACCCTGAAGACGATCCCTAGGTTTTACTTTCCAGTGGTTTTGCTCATAACTTTAGAGATGGAATCGACTTTAGATAAGGCTTTTCTCTCGATGTCTCTTGATGAAGAGGTTGCCCCAAAACATGAAAAAATGGTTATGATCAATAAGGAAGAGGATCAACAACCAAACAAGGATATCAAAATCGACACTCCTACTACTCAGTGGATTACAGTTCATACCGAACGTCCTGCTATGAAACAGAGGTATCAACTTTTAGATAAACTCAGTTCTGAATATTACCCAAGGCTTTGTTGTATTTACATGTTATTAATCCAATCCAATCCTTTGTTTTGTATTTGTAGATATCATTACAATGTTTTAGGCATTAATTTGCAAAAGCATGTAGAGAAAGGGAAGAAGGATGGACTATTCATAAGCTCTGTAGCATCATCAGCTAATCTTTGGGCTTTCATCATGGATGCTAGGACTGGTTTCTCCTCTCAAGTTTACCAAGTGTCCCCATTATTCATGGACAAGGTAAAACCAACCGTATCATTGTATATATGTTATCGATTATAGTATTCTCACCAATCTTGAATCTTTGTAGAAATGGATTGTGGAACAATGGGAAAACGGGTACTACATTACTTCAATAGCTGGTGCTAATAATGGAAGCTCCTGGGTTGTTATGTCGAAAGGTCTGGTCGATCAGTATGACAACCTATACTTTTATCAATGTTAGTTTATCTTGTGTGTGTTTTACTAATATTATACTTCAATAGGTAGTCAACATACTCAGCAATCTTACAAAATCAGTCACTCATTACCATCAAAATGGATAAATAAAAAGTGGGGAGAAGGTTTTTATGTAACCTCCATGACCACTTCTAAGAGGCGATGGTGCGTTGTAGTGTCCAGAAACTCAGGCTACTCTAAACAGGTTTCAGTTCTCTTACATTTCTCTGTTTTACTTTCTTTGAGACCACTATAATGTATTAGTGATGTTTATGTGAAGGTAGTGGAGCATGACTTTCTGTACACAAGTGAGAAAATCCATCCAAGATCGGAGAGTGGCTACATGATAACATCAGTTGCTGCAACAGAAGATCAGGCAGCTCTTATATTGAGTTTACCCAAAGGAAAAGTAAACAACAAAAGACAAGAGACTCTTCGCACTTGTACCTTCCCAACCAAACATCTCAAGGTTTGTCCTTAGTAATTTCTTGAAACATATACACATAATAAAAGTTAATACTTTTGCTTTGTATCCTTCTTCATTAGTGTGTTCTACGTAGTGATTTGGATCAAACGCGGTTTTGGTTTCAGGATCAATGGAAGGATAATATGTACGTTACATCAATATGCTTTGGTCGAACAACTCTCGAAAAAACAATAAATTGCGATGAGAAGATGGAGAGGAAGAGGAGGCAGAGTGTTGATGAAAAGAATGAAGGAATAGGTCGTAATGTATGTATTCAGCAACTTCAACACTCCCTGGAGCAGAGCATTCGAAAAATGAAAATCTGAGCATTCAAGTATTTGATGTTTTTATGAGAGAAATATTGAAGTTGTAGCCTCTACAAAATAATATCTTAGTTTTTTTTACCTGAACGAAGTGAAAGTAAAAAACGAAAAACAGTAAAAAGAAGTAAAAACACTCAGCTTATATAAATAAGTAAATAAACACATCTCAACTCTTTTACACCATCCGCGGTAGTCTTTCAAAAAATATTATAAGTTTCGAAGAAAGATTGTTGAGAATCTCTCAAATGAGAGACTATCGACACACTCTATTTAATGTGAGAGACTCACTTAATTAAAAAAAATAATTTTTATTTATTTATAGTTTTTGGATAGACTATATGAGAGACTATCAATGCGGATAATTTTATCTCTCTCACGATGGTGATGGATCGTAGCACAGTGATAAATATGGAGTTGTTTCTCTGTTGCATCACTTTCGTACAACCGGTCATGCCAAGACCCGATTTCGAGCCACCACCAGGTGCGGATGCATTGTGGTGGGAGAGGGTACATGTGCCACCATAATACTTAGGAGATTAGTGTATATTTTTAACTAATTTTTTGTGTGCATCCATTATCATTTAGAAATTTGCACCCATTAAAAAATAAACCAAACCAAACCAAACCAAGCTAACACCATTTAGTCCATCTATTAAAACCAAAAACAGTATAAATTCTAAATTCCACTTATGATTTTTTTTTTAATATTAATATAGTATTATAATCCATAAAATTTTATATAAATATTATTTATTTAATATTTGGCATCGGATAAAAAAAACTCTAGATACGTCCGTGGCCACCACCGGAGAGAATGACGTCATCAGCCATCGTGGCCTTCCAAATGGCGACTCAGTTCGTGATTCGTTACACATCTCAGCTTTCCTCCTTGCTTTCGCGACTGTTGTACTCGAACTCCTCAATAAGCCGGACTCCTTTTTTACTATACCAGCCGAGTGCATGATAATTCGATTACATGTTCATGTTACATACATTATAACGACAGAGATCGACGGGGCGTAATAGTTTTAGCCTTTTAGGTGTCGCATTATCTCCCAATATTCACAAAAATCATAAACTATCTTTGTTTTCTTTTACCTAAATATCAACCTCGGTATAAATATTAATATAAGCACTAGACATGAAGATGGTTTCTTCAGATATTGGGCTTTCACAGAAAGAATAAACAAAGACTATGGGCTTTCTATCACAGCTCAAGCCCAAGATAACAAAAGAAGACCAACTTCGTCCGATTTTCATTTCATTTGAACAAGATAACAACGATTAGTACATAAACTCGTTGAACAAGATAACAACTTCTTCTGCTAATAATAGTCTGTCTTCTGATTTTTCTACGACGAGTTATACTAGCATCTTAAAAGGTTAGGTACACTAATTGGGAAAAAACAAAGGCAATATGGCCAATATAAAGTTGTCCCTACAAAAACAAGAAAGTGGCGGCATGTGTGAGGTTGAGAACTTTAGATTACCACTCTTATTGACTCTATGTTTCTTCTTAGTCGTCTAAAAGAACAGAGAGCTTTAGATGCTTCATAAAACCACTGGTTTTAGTTTGTATTATTATCCATAATTAGCATAAGAGAATGGCTAACAAACTCACTTTGTTGCTCTTCTTGTTCATTGCTCTGTTCTTGGAGTTTTGCAAGTGTAATAATTGCCCACGAGAACACAGAGACGCGCTTCTTCAGTTCAGCAAGTCTCTGGAACCATACCGGGAGAATTCTTCCTATAAGACTCATGAGCCTTCTTTGTGGAAAAATGACAATGATTGCTGCAAGTGGACGGGTGTGAGATGTTCTGTAATTTCTCCTCAAGCTACTGGTCTTGTTGTCACTAGTCTTGTCTTGGAGGCGAAGTTGTTGAGATCCAGCTTGAGTTCTCACGTTCTGTATCCACTGTTCAAAATCAAGACGTTCACAACTCTTACGATGTCAAACTATCCATTCAGCGGCGAGATACCAGGGCACGGCTTTCTGAACCTGACAAGACTCAAGATACTGCGTCTTGAGAACAATAGTTTCTCAGGGTCAATTCCTCTTGAGTTAGGGAGTCTTACTGAGCTCACGGTGTTGTCACTTAGTCGAAACAATCTCACGGGTGAGATCCCTCTCGAGCTCTTCGAGTTGGAAAATCTGAAAGATCTTGATCTCAGCGAGAACAACCTTTCCTTGAGAGATGATGCAGAGTTAAATTCTGTAAGAAGAAGCTTGATGCGCTTGTCATTAAAGTCCTGCAACATCTCAGGGAGATTCCCCATCTTGCTCTCGCAGTACACGACTCTAAAGGAGCTTGACTTGAGCGGGAACTATCTGAATGGAAGCTTGCCCATGTGGCTCCCTCGGTTAGAACTCCAGACTCTAAACCTCTCAAGCAACAAGCTCACTGGATCTTTGCCTCACCGCTTGTTTCAGTCTCGGAAGTTACAAAGTCTTGACATGTATGGGAACGAACTCTCTGGAGAGTTACCTATCAGCATCGGTGAAGCTAACAGTTTAGTGTATCTTGATCTCTCTCAAAACCGTCTTAATGGGTCTGTACCAGAATCCATTACAGGACTTCGTCTGCTACGCACACTTGATCTCTCAAACAACACACTCTTTGGCTCACTTCCACACTTCAGTTCATATCCATATTATGTTGATCTTTCCAACAACAGATTTGAAGGCCGTATCCCGGTAACATTACTCGAAAGAGTGTCAACACTAATTCTAGGCGAAAACAAGTTAAGCGGCATTCTTCCCTGGAATATGAGTGGCTCAAGACACTGGAGGATCTCTCACCTAGATCTTCAGGAAAATAACATTACTGGTGAAATCCCGACAGCGATTTCTCAGTGGTCTCAACTTAAGTTCTTGAAACTAAGCCTCAACAACCTGACCGGGAAAATCCCAGGACAGCTATCGAATCTGACTCAACTTCAGGTTCTTGATCTATCCTACAATGGCTTCACTGGTGAGGTTCCACTGACATTGCTCCACAATATTCCAATCATCAATCTAGGCCACAATGCTTTATCAGGTACACTCCCAAGCGATCTAAGTAGCTCCACAAAGTGGCAGATCCTGCATCTTGATCTACAAGACAATAACATAACCGGTGATATCCCCAACGTTCTCTCAGTACTGTTCCAACTCCGGTTCCTAAATCTCAGGAACAACTCGTTGACAGGAGCAATCCCATGCAGCATATCGAACCAAACACAGATTCTTATTCTCTCTCACAACAATTTCACCGGCCAAGTCCCTCCATGTCTTGGAAACTTAAGTGGGATGATCAATAAGCCTAAGATCCTCGGACGCACAATCCAGGGAGATTCAAATTACTTTCTGGAGGTAGATATGAAAGTCATTTGGAAAGATTCAGAACATAACCTCTTAGCCCACCAAGTTGGTATGTACACTGTGTTAGACCTGTCAAGTAATCATTTAACCGGAGAAGTTCCAGATTCACTGGGCCATCTCACGAGTCTCAAGACGCTAAACTTATCACACAACCAGCTCTGGGGTCACATACCAGACTCTCTAGGTAACCTCACAGAGCTTGAGAGTCTTGATCTCTCCGACAATGGCTTCAAAGGGAGAATACCACAGAGTTTCACGGAGCTAAAGTCGCTTACCATCCTGGACCTGAGCTACAACAAACTCTCAGGTAGGATCCCGACTGGTCCACAGATGGATAGGATGAATGATCCTACCAAATATGCTAACAACAGTGGACTCTGTGGAGAACAAATCAAGACACCATGTTTGGAAGAAACAAACTCAAATGATCAAAACTCAGAGACAGAAGAAGAGACCATCTCACGTTTCTCTTTGCCAATGATAGGATCTGGTTTCGTCGTTGGATTACTCATCTCAACAGCTTTGGCTATTCACTTGGTCGACATTACAAGAATCCAAAAGTGCTTGCAAAATGATGGAAGAAACAGTCACTAGCTCACTCATTGAAGAAAAAGGTTCTTGGACTCTCTTATACTGGTAGGCCTTAGATTCAAATGTTTTGAATAAAACCACCATTGTATAGGCAGCAAAGATAAGACTCCATCAGGAATCTATATATAAACTCTGTTCAGTCAGTAATTTCATCGAACACGTGGTGTGCATGAAACTGATGAAATCAAATTCACATCTCCGGCCATAGAATTTTTGCTGCTACTTCGAGAACCATACCATAAATGCGAAACTAGTGTAAAGTTGGTATCTTTTGATCTCTATGCAAATCTACAATGGAGAAATTTTATGATAAAGGAATCAATTTTTGGAAACGAAGTCTTCTTCACTTTGGAGAGAAGAAGCTAAACCGGGTTGGTTATGTGTTGTGTTAAATTAATATCCTGTTAAACTAAACCGAAACCGGTCGAATGGTTAGAGAAAAACCCTAAATACCCACTCGTCTTCACTCATTTTTTGCGTCGTCGCTCAATTTAAAACCCTAAAAGCTTTTAAGTAAAGAGACAGAGCAGAAAAAAAACGCAGTCTTTGCGGAAACACTAGGTTAAGAGAAGAAGAAGAAAAAAATGGGGAGAGCACCGATTGGAGGCGGGTTCAGAGGAAGAGGAGGAAGAGACGGCGGTGGTGGCCGTGGTGGATTCGGTGGTAGACGTGGTGGATTCGGTGGTGGACGTGGTGGCTATCGTGATGAAGGTCCTCCTACCGAAGTCGTAGGTTCGTTTCTTTTACTTCTTTCTTTGGTTTTTTCGATATAACTTAGAAAAAAACAAAACTTTGAGAGATGCTTGAATCCTAGACTGAATTATGTACATGATTAGTTATGTAAAGGAGCTTCAAAGTATGATGCTTTTGATGAATTTGGTGTACTTAGTGTTAGCTTGAGCTTTTTTGAGTTGAGGATATGGTATTAATATGCTTGTGAAGACTCTATTCTGGATTCTTCTGTGATGAATTTGATAATTTGAATGGTTACAGAGGTTGCAACTTTCCTCCATGCGTGTGAGGGAGAAGCTGTGACCAAGCTCACTAGTAGCAAGGTTCCCTACTTCAATGCCCCGATTTTCCTGGAGAACATGACTCAGATTGGGAACGTAGAGGAAATCTTTGGCCCCATTAACGAATCTGTAACTTCTCTATCTCTGTTTCCTTGTTCTTCTTCCTGAGGTTTCAGATTATTAATTCTCTTCTGTTTTCTTCTTCAGTTGTTTTCCATCAAATTGAAGGGAGGTATTGTAGCCACCTCCTATGCTGCAGGAGATAAGTTCTTCATCGACCCTAGAAAGCTTTTGCCTATCGAGAGATTCATTACTCCGCCAAAGTAAGTCACACTGCTTTAACACAATGGCATAAATATACTGTCTCTTTTGTTAAACTTTGAGATACTGAAGCTACTAGTTGAGAGCTGTTAATATTGTCATTTTAACGGGTATGTCTTTGTTTTTCCAGGGGTCAGTCAGCTGGTGGCCGTGGTGGTGGTGCTGGAAGAGGAAGAGGAAGAGGAAGAGGTGGTCCTGGAGGTAGAGGTGGAGGTGGATTCAGCAGAGGAGGTGGTAGAGGATTTCCATCCAGAGGTAGAGGTCCACCACGAGGAGGTGGCTTTAGGGGAGGTTTCAGAGGAGGCCGAGGAAGAGGATAGATTCTTGTTCTACTCTATGAGTTTTTTTTTCCAACTTGTACCCTTTAAATTATCAAATGACTATTAGCTTGTTTTCTGGATTCTCTGATTTTCATAATTTGCTTTAATCAATGTAGTAAAACAATTGCATCAATTAGCTTTCTATTGATATAAATCTAGAAATGTTACACTGCAACTTGATTCAAATCATAGTGCAAATCAATAGTAGGCAAAAAGGAAAGCATAAAATTGGTTTTTGTGTTCTTAAGGAGCTACAATGTGGAAGCTCAGGATCCCCATCCTCTGATAATGGTGGCTTGAGCTACTCGGTTAACACCGAGGGTGAAAGCTCCCATACGTAGATCACATGAGTGAGTCTTGCACATCTCTTTCAAGTCTTTGAACCCGCGAGTCATATAAGTTCTTAGCTCCGTGTTCACCTTTTCTTCATCCCACATGAATCCTTGTATGTTCTGCTCACACAATACACTGATCAGTGTTTTGATTGAATGTGTCTAGATTCTGTTAGATCCTACATTCTTGGTTTAGAGTCATACCTGAACCCACTCAAAATAGCTTACAGTGACTCCTCCTGAGTTTGCGTATATATCTGGGAGGATAACAACACCTTTCTTCCTCAATATCTGAAGAGAAGGATAATGTGGTGTCTATGTTACGCGAGTTTGAGAAGAAGAATGAGAGTAAACAAAGATTAGGATAACCAAACCTCGTCAGCTTCCGGATCAGTTGGATGATTAGCACCTTCAATGATGAATTTCGCTTTAATTTCATTTGCATTTTCCCTAATAACAAACCAAACTCTTAAGAGTATCAGAAGAGAAATCAAATAGAGAAAATGCTAACTCATCTGGTAAGAAACTAAAAAGACCTGTTGATGACACCTCCTAGAGCTGCAGGGACAAGTATATCACAATCTTCGACAAGAATCGAATCAGGATGCATTGAATCAGCCCCATTAAAACCTTTTATTCCTTTGTTTTCTTCGGTGTGTGCAAGCAAACTCAAGATATCGATTCCATTCTTGTTCTTGATTGCTCCAGTGACATCACTCACTGCCACAATCTTCCCACCTTTTTCACTTATCAACTTCGCTGCCCAAGAACCCACATTTCCAAAACCCTAAAAGACAGAGAAAGTGTAAGTGTGCCTTTACACACAAGTAATCTCTCTGTTTACATTTTCAACTTTAATACCTGAATGATGAATCTCTGTCCGGATATGCTCTTTCCATGTTCATTGAGCAAAGCTTCTGTTGCATATAACACTCCTCTTCCTGTAGCAGCATCTCTTCCAAGAGATCCACCAAGATCCTGCTCAAAACTCGAATGTTCATCCCTAGTTTTAGGTTAAGAATCGTGGTTAGAACGGTCACTTACAATAGGTTTTCCGGTCACAACAGCAGGCGAATGTCCGTGGAATTTGGAGTATTCATCAACAATCCAAGCCATTGTCTGAAAAAATCAATCATCCTCTTTCAGACAACAACATATAAAGAGATGCCAATAGAAGAACCATAAGTGCATTTCAAGATCATGTTTTCAAAACCTGAGGACCGGTTCCCATGTCAGGAGCCGGAACATCGGTATGAATACCGATGAGATCATGAATCTTCTGAGTGAAAACTCGAGTCAAGCGTTCAAGCTCCGAAATGCTTAGCTTGCTAGGATCACAACCAATCCCTCCTTTGGCTCCACCATAAGGTAGTTTAGCCACTGCTGTTTTCCAAGTCATGAGTTGAGCCAAAGCATTTACTTCATCCGGTTCAACCTTTCAATAACCGAAAACCGGTTTAGTTCATACCAAAAACCAAATTTTCTTTGGTTTAATTGAAAATGAAAATGTAAAGCAAACCTCTGGATGATATCTGATTCCACCTTTCATGGGACCTCTTGCATTGTCATGCTGAACTCTGAATCCAATGAATGATGCAAGAGTCCCGTCGTCTTTCGGTATGGTACATTCCACCTTCAAGAGTCGGTTAACTCCGGTTTAATGATCTCTAACCGAATTGATTCCAAGAGATTTGTTATAGTTTTTGAAGAAAACAGAGGAAAAAAATCTAACCTTGATTTCTCTGAAGGGAATGAGAAGACTTTTCTCGAGCTTTGAGTCCAAACCAAGAAGCCTAGAAGCTAGCTTGAAGTTTCTGTTGGTTGCTGCTAAAGCATTCATGGCTTTTTCCTCTGTTCTTTATTTTGATCAGAGACTTTGATAAGAAAACGATTAGAAAATGTGTTTCTTGCTTATGTTATTGCAAGTTTGTTTTTTTATATATAGAGAGATACGTACACACTTGGTATTTTTGTGTGTGTGTGTGTATACATATATATATATGTAACTTCATAAGTTAGAAAGAAGAAACCACTAATAAATGAGAATATATTGTTTTGGTAAAATAAATGAGGATTTGGATGAGTACCTAAATATATATGATATATATCCATAATTGATCATGATTTTGAGTAATTAGAGTAGCATGTCTTTGTTTAGTAAAGTTCTTTAACATTAAGACACAATATATATGTAATAGTTTTTAGAAATTGCACATGTCTTTCATGTGTTTAAATAAAAATGGTGGAATGTTCATTTACACAAAACCAATTCCGGAGATTAATTAGCAACATTATATTCTTTTCATTCCACAAATATAACTACCAAAAGTTATAAGACAAATTGAGATTGAATTTTAAACCAAAATAACTAAATATGTAGTTTTTTTTTTTTTTTTGTAAACCAACTAAATATGTAGTTAATTGTTTTTTTTTGTTTTTGTAAACCAACTAAATATGTAGTTATTTGTACTAAGCAGTGAGCATGCATTTAATCAAATGAAATTTAATTCGTGGAACAATAAAAGGTTTATAAATGTTATTTTTATGTAACATATTTTTTCAATCATTTACATATTTATAATATGCGATCCGAAATGAATCTTGCATGTCATGAGATCTTTACGTGTTATTATGTTATTCTATGCTCGATCTCCCCCTACACTTTTGTGAGTAGTGACAAAATAACGTACACACTTAGTGAGCTAGTGGCAAAATAAACGTATACACTTATTGCACATGCATTGATACATACAATATTCAGTTTTCATTGCAAATATTCCTCGCATTTATGTTTGTTTAGTATACTCGAATCAGAATATTTAGAGAATTAGAGGAGGACACGAGAGAGTGCAACAAATCAAGAAACATAAACAACTACAAGATTCCACCATCGAAGAATCTTTTGGAAAAGAGATTCCTCCATGATTTATGCTTCCACTGAATAATTGATTTTCTGTGGATTTCCACCAAGATTTCTTTTCCAAGAGAAGATACCAATTTCGTAACAACATTGAAACCTATAGTGTTTCTAATTTTGCTCTACGCTCTTTGACCGAACCAATATAAACATAATAACCCAACAGAAAATTCGGTTTAGACTAGCTAATGTCACGAATTTAATATTTCTTAAAACTTTGTGCATCAACTTTTTGTAAAAGGTAGAAATTAAAGCAGCTTAAACAAATATAACAACTTGAACTTTCTCCTAAAAGGCCATTTCCTAGTGGTGGACAAAGGAAATACATTCGGCATAAACAACTACGAAAATAAGCATTGCCGTATATGGTTTGATTATTCATTAGCAACACGAAATGTAATTATACTTAAGAGATTAGCTCCATTACAGGTAAAGTAATTCACGAAATATTTTTCTTATAAAAAAGAAGTATTTGTTGATATATAACTAATTAAAATTAAAATTCATCATCACCAAGAACATTATCTCGACTATACATGACAAAGCCTAAAAATTACAAGATCGAGTGACATTTGAGAAGATACCATATTACAATGTTTGGAGTTTCAATATAGGCTTATAATCTCTTAATCAGTATAAAAGAAAAAACAAATTTCATTCATCATTTTGTCAATTGATAGACAATTTTATTATTGATAGTGATTACTTCATGGATTATTTAGCTAAAAAATCTCATTTTCCAGCATTTCATAATTTTTTTTTTTTTTTTTTTGCTTCAATACGGTTCATATATAGTTAGGTTATGATTTAATGGTCTCCGATGGAATTAACCAAGGCCTTAAGATGGGCTTTAAAGCAAATTATTTTCCCAAAGTATATGCCTAATAGCCCATCAATCTCTATGTGAAGAAAAAAAGAAAAAAAATTTCTTAGTGGTAAATGGGAGGTGGTAACATGTGTTGAGAGACTGAGTCTGTCATCATTACCAATCTCCTTGATCTTCTCTCCAACTGTCTGTCACTCCATCAATGTCGGTTCTCATCTTCCCACTCACTAAAGTGACCCTCAGAAAAGCTAAAGCAAAGGAACAACAAAGCTCAAGAAAAATATATCTCTCTTCATTCAAGAACCAGATCACATTTTGAGTCCAAGATTCCAAGGTGATTTTTTTTACCCTCTTACTTATGAAATTTTAGATTTTCTTTGGTTGTGTGATTCTGGAATTGAAACGTATCTTGCTCTGTGAAATGACTCATTTGCTAGCTACATGACCATAGTGAGATCATAGGATGCATAAAAGTATAATTTCCTAAAGATTTGTTCTTTCAGTTTATGTTATTATAGGAGGAGTAAATCTCATAGGTTCTTTCTCTTTTAATGTTCCATTGGATTGTATGGAACATTCTTTTGATTTTTTATTCCCAAAATGAATCTCATTCCCATTAAATGTTAAAAATGTGTACATGGAAGGTTTATATATTCAAACTTAGACCAGGCTTAAACCAAAGCCATAACCAGAAAATCAAGTAGCCTATTTACATTGTGTTTATCCAGAAATCAAATGAGCTATTGACAAGTGTACTTGTTCACTACATAACTGAAGTGTATCTAGACACAAAGTAGCTGTCTAATACACTTAAAACTTTATTGAGAAATCAGCCTTTCCGTATAATGAAAACCTTCTTTATACGGTTGAGAAATGAATATATAAACAAGACTAATCTTTATGTTCTGTAAACTTGCCTTTACAGATTGGATGCACTTTCTAGTGGTTTAGTTTCTCAGAGTATTAGTGATTGATCAGATAAGCAGGCAAGGTTTTGAGAATGTCGACAGTGGGAAACTCTACAAACATATTTTGGCAAGAATCACCCATTGGGAAAACTGAGAGGCAGAAATTGCTAAACCAGAAGGGTTGTGTGGTTTGGATCACAGGACTAAGTGGCTCAGGTCAGTTTTCTACTAAACAATCTTTAGGTTCTTATGTTACATAACTCTCTACGTCTATATTTTTGAAATTCTTGGCCTGAAACTTTTATGTAGGGAAAAGCACGTTAGCTTGCTCTCTTAGCCGAGAGCTGTACACTCGGGGAAAGCTATCATATATTCTTGACGGGGATAATCTTCGTCATGGTTTGAACAAAGATCTCGGTTTCAAGGCTGAGGATAGAGTGGAAAATATACGCAGGGTCGGTAAGTACATACTTATCTTGACTCTGGTTGACGAAATTCTAAATCCTAAGAAAGTCATTAACACAAATGCACGTACTTCTTAAAGGCAGTCCCATGGTGTTAGAAATATTAAGCTTACGTATTACCCAAACACATCAATATTTACATATTGGTATACACCTAAAAGAAATTTCTCAAAAGGAAAATGTTCTAAATGCAGGAGAAGTAGGCAAACTCTTTGCGGATGCTGGTTTGATCTGTATTGCCAGCCTCATATCACCGTACAGGAAAGACCGTGACGCATGCAGGGAAATGATGAAGAATTCATCTTTCATCGAGGCAAGCTATTTGAAACAAGAAATTTCAGTTTCTAGGCTCCATTCTGTTTAGAACTTAATGACATCCTGCTTGATGATGTGGGATAAACTCTACAGGTTTTCATGAACATGTCTCTACAATTGTGTGAAGCAAGAGACCCTAAAGGCTTATACAAACTTGCTCGAGCCGGAAAGATCAAAGGTGCATAACATAGTTCCATATAAACAGAAAATAGCAAGTGAATCTTTAAATAAAGTTTTATGCCGTTTTTTGTTCAGGTTTCACAGGAATAGATGATCCATATGAATCCCCCTTAAATTGTGAGGTATGATCCAAATGAGTCATATGATTCTTCATCAAGAAATCTCAAACTAAACGCCTGTGTGGTCATGTTCTCCACCTTTTTGTGTTTGTTTTGAAACCGTAACAGATAGAGCTGAGAGAGAAAGAAGGAGAGTGTCCTTCCCCTGTAGCCATGGCTGAGGAAGTCATCTCTTATTTAGAAGACAAAGGCTATCTTCAAAACCAGTAACCTCCATCACCATAATCCAACGACTGAGATTTGTTTTTTCCTTTTATAATTGTTCTCTGCTTGTAAACCAAGTTTGAACTTTGAACTATGAAAGACATTTATAAATTTCTTCCCTTCCAGGAAACTGATAATCTTTACATACTAAAAGCCTAGAACCCAAGTCATTCAACAAATAATAAACAAATCTATCATAATTATTAAATAGTACTCTCAATTTAATCTTGACATAGAAATCAGATTACTTTACCATCTTATTATACAAAATTGTTTTGGACCAATTATACATTTTGCCTAACTATGATTAATTAACTTGTTGTATAATTTTGTTGACTACGTTGCACTAACCTGAATAGATGTGACTAATTCCATTAAGTTGAATACAAGTACTTGGTTCATTTCAATTTTATTTTGAATTTTGGACCTTCTAAATCTAACCGGTATACACTTGCTCATAGATAGAGTGGAGTTTTCCAAACTCAATTTTGACATATTCATAAATGTATTAATCATTTGAACAAAATGTTTTTTTTTAACAGTATATTTACATGTATGAACATTATATGGCATACTTATATTTATATATTGTTCAAATGAATATTATTCTAACAATGGTTTGTGTGTTTGTGTGAACTTGTGAATCAAGAGAGATACTCTTGTAATATTAAACGAATATTATTTTGTGGTATTCAACATGACTGAGGTTACTGGATTGTCTACTCTTCCAAAAACTGTGTCATTGCCATAAACCATGAACATGAACATAACTGTTAAACTTTTAAACAAAATCAACAAAAAAAACCCAACAAACAAACCTCTTTTTAATAGTTTGCTAACATTATCGTACTAACAGACCAATCAAATAGACCAATCAAATAGTCTATTTTGAGATGAAGATAGTATAATTTTGTTGACTAAGTTACATTAACCTGAAAAAAATATTACTAATCGCATTAAGTTGAATACTCGTACTTGGTCTGTTCAATTTTATTTTCAGTTCTGGAACTTCCAGATCTAACGAATAAACCAGAGACCTTTTTGTAAGTTTAGAAAAACTAAGGAGTCATTTTGTTAAATTAACCAGACACAATTTTATTGCATCATGAGTCCTTCTTCTTCTTCAATTAAAAAGGGATAAAAATTGGATCGCAGAGAGATTTTGAGAGGGAGGATGGTGTTGAACAGTCGCTTGGTGGAGACGACGGTGAATGTATCGACGGATCTATGGCAATACGTAGCTTGTAACCCTGAGAGACTTCCTCGCGAAACCGTCCTCCGTTTCATTTTCTATATCCCTCTCGTCCATCTCCGTCGTCTCGCTTCCTCTCTCGGATCTTACCTCTGCTTTGATTCCGGCGCCGGAGTTAATCGTCGCCGTACTCACTCCGATTAAACTTTTTACGATATCGTCGAAATTTGTTGCTTTGATTTGTTTGTAAACCGAGATTGATATAGTGTAATAAATTAAATACCGTAATAAACCGGGGATTTTATAAAGTATTGTGAGATTAAACCGGATTGTAGAGAAGAAAGCGGAGACGTGTAAAGGAGGAGGAGTAACATCGAAGGTTTCGTGAGGAAGATGATGAAGTCTCTAGTGGTTCATTTCTCTACGCCTTTAATTACTACTAGATTCTTCTCTACATGTCTTTTTCATCGACCGTCGATCTCCACCGTCGCTTTTCCCACTGTTCGTCGCCGGAATTTTTCTCTCACCATGGCTTCGGCTTCTCCGTCTTCTTCTCAGGTATTTATTCTGGAGATTCTGCGATTGGAGTGAATCTGGGTTTTGGGTTTTGGTTTTTACTCTTCTTGTTATCGATGAATTGCGTTTTATGTATCTCTGTGATTAGATTTAGAAAAAAGGTCTGATCTTTTGCAAAATGGTTCTTTGTAATCCCCTAATTTCCTGTCAACATTTTGATTTTGGATTTTATTTTTGTGGATCATTGTAATTTAGAGCTCAATTGTTGAAGACTGGTTTAAAATTTGTGTGTCATTTTACTTTTATATATCAGGCTGTGTCACCGGGGAGTGTTGACAGTGATACAGATGTTTTCAAATTGATTCAAGCTCATGAGGTAACTAGTGATTTGATAGTCACTCATGTAATGTTGAAGTATGTTTACCTAGATTGATAGGGGTCGTCTAATTTGCAGGACAAGGCTGCTCGTCTTTCTCCAGCAGACGAAATCCGCACTGTGCTTAATGGTAGTGTTTGTGGTATGCTTTCCACTTTTTCTAAGGTGAGCATTTTGGTTTCCTTCTATGAGCATGGTTCCTCTGAGATCAAATAAAGGTTCCTCTGAGAGCAATTGGTCACCATGTCACAAATTATTAAATCCACCTTGGCTGTATCTCATTTACCTTAATTTGGATCCGGTGCAGAAGTATGAGGGTTATCCTTCAGGATCAATGGTTGATTTTGCTTGTGATGCTGATGGTTCTCCAATTCTGGCAGTCAGTAGCTTGGCAGTTCATACAAAGGTTTGTTACCTACTTAAACATATAAATAATTCTTCTCTGTTTTGCTGCAATTTGAAGCTGTGTGAGGGATAGTTTACACAAACTGAAAATGTCTGGATTATTTCTGGCTTGCAGGATCTGTTAGCTAATCCAAAATGTTCATTACTGATTGCTAGAGAGCCAGAAGATAGAACCGGTTTGAGGATCACCGTACATGGTGATGCGGTATTGGTATGTATTTTGTTGTATTGCTTTCTATACACTTACATTATAAACAATGCTTGAATGTTTTTGTATGTACCATTTAGGTTTCTGAAAAAGATCAGGCGGCTGTTCGATCTGCCTATTTAGCCAAGCATCCCAAAGCTTTCTGGGTAAACCTCCTTTCTTGTAATAATGGCTATAAAGTGAAGAATTTCCCAAATACAATGTATCAAGAATACTCAATAATTTTCTTTTTGAAACTGTGAAGGTTGATTTCGGAGACTTCAGCTTTATGCGAATTGAACCGAAAGTGGTCAGATATGTTTCAGGGGTTGCAACTGCTTTTCTAGGATCTGGAGGTATCTGTTCTGCTTCATCTTATTAATATCCTATCTATGCAACCCAATATACGTTATCCTGGTAAATTTTTTTCCTCACATTCTGAAATCTTCATTTCCAGAATTCAGCAAAGAGGAATACCAAGCAGCCAAAGTTGATCCTATAGCTCAGTTTGCAAAGCCTGTCACGGTATAAAAATCATTTACCCCAGTACAATTTACTGTGAACTGATAGCAGTGGATGTGTACTAAATCATTTTAATGTCATCAGTCTCACATGAATAAAGACCATGAAGAGGATACCAAAGCCATTGTGTACCACACAACATCTATACCTGTAAGTATTACTATTCAGTTCATAATCTTAATCTATAGTTTGGTCAAGAAAAGCCATAGTTAACCGGCACATAATTTTATGAAATCTGATTAAGCCTATCGCTGATTGTCTTTAACCCCTCTCAGTTAAACTATAGAATGAATAAATCTCCTTAATTGTCAGGTGGAGAGCGCCTTGATGCTGGATTTGGATAGCCTTGGTTTCAACGTTAAGGTATGTGTCTAAGTATCGAAACCTCTTTTTTCTATCCGTTGTTTGTCAGTTCATAAAACATGTTCTCTTCGTGGTTACAGGCTACTCTTCAAGGGAATACCTTCAAGCTTCGAGTTCCATTCCCAAGACGTGCAGAAGACCGAAAGTAAAAGCTCTTTGTTACATTTTTGTTCCCGGATTCTGCCTAGAGCTAAGGCTACTATTTATTACCAGAGTGCTCCGAAACTGATTAAATCTTGAACGGTTGTGTTTTCAGGGATGTGAAGACACTGATTGTGGAGATGCTTCAAGCTGCTAAGTCTGCTTCCAGTTAAGATGAAAAAGCTTTGTACAATTTCCTCATACTACAAAAAAAGGCCTTTCGTTTACACAGTTGCCAAAGCAAACTCTTTTACTCATGTATATATCTTTCACAGACTAACAAAACTCGTACATGAAAAAGTTATAAAGATAGATCTGTTAAGTTCCATTTGCCAAGCTTGTGATTGCAGGAAAAAAAGAAAAGCCATTTTGTAGTTTAGCAGAACTCAATTTATTTTTATCCCTTTCCGGTGAAAGCCACTGATTCTCATTCCAGACACATTTGGATAAAGTACAACCTTATATTTGTCTAAGTTCCATGTAAGCAGAGAAAATAAAGATATTGTCAGTCAATAATTGGTTATGCTGAGTCATGACAAATAGGACTACAATACATTATCTGAAACAATAGATTATGCTACAAATTACAACAAGCGCCTACATTGTCACAGAGAAATGATGATTCCTTGTGTTCAAAATGTTCAACCGAATAATGTGTCAAAGATAAACCCACGAAAGTTAGCTTAAATGAATAAGCAAACACTTGTAGTAAACTAATCTTAAGAAAGCTTCTCAGTCTGAATCAGTCTCCATGTTCCCCATGGCTTTTAATCCTCTTGCTCGTCTCTGCAACACAAACACATCACATCATTTTCTCCTCTAGCTAAAACATGAATATCACTGAAATACAAAAATGTAACAGAAGTTGATAGTACCTTCTTAGAGCTCTTCTTCACCCGAACATCATATCTATCAGGACACAAATCAGCCAACCATGTTCCAGGACTCACCATCTGTACACAAATCCAACAACAAATCATTTTCTCAAACTCCTGAATCTGACGAATCTTCAAAAACACACTCAAGAAAGGTTTTTAGTAAACTCACAAATAAGCTTCTCTGTATAAGTTTAGCTCTCTTCTTAGGCCTATGTGAAGGCTTACAACCTTTCATAGCCATGAAATCTTCCTCCTTCTCTTTATTTGACAATGTTGTAAACAGCTTAGGCCACATACTCTCTTCCTTGCTATTGCTATCTTCTCCATTGTTTCCATCTTCTAAGCAAACTTTCCCAATGTTATCAACCACACCTCTAGTAATATAACACCTCTCCTCTTTCTCCCGTTCCACTACTCCAGATCTAAGAATCGTCCCTTCTGATCCTCTACCCAAAAACCACACAAACCCATCACATAAAAATCGAATCTTTGAAACCAATTCTACAAATACTAAAAGAGAAATGAGTTTTGAATTGTTACCTGGAAAATCTTGAGGATTGAAGAAGGAAGGCTTCTTGACCTAGCTTTCTTCGATTAGATTTGTCTTTAGCTCTTAGACATCTCACTCTCTTCTTGTTTCCCCATTGTAACAGAATCTCTTGCTCCAACGATGACATCGCTGAAGAATTGGTCCCCAAAAATCAAAACTTTACTATATAAAGAGAGAATTTGTTCACTGTAATGAACTGGAAATCGAAATTGGATTGAAGATTGAATGAATTCCGACAGAAATGGATTCGAATTTACCTAATTTTCAGGATCCAGAAGCTCTCGTGAATCTGTAAACGGAGATTGATGAACTTTTCCGGGGAACAAGGCACTGAGAATCCTGAGGTGGGTTTGGTGAAAAATTTGATGAAATTGAGTTTGTGAGAAGCGAGTCTGTGAATGGAGGCAAAAGGTGAAATTTTTAGGGCATCTCGTTCTCTTGTGTGTATGTGTGTTTTATTCTCCATCAATGGAAGGGCGTTTTTGGACCGTTCGATTACAAAAGAATTGACGGTCCGATTTTAGAGTCGTGATGAAATTCGGTTTGGCAGTTTTATTCCAAGTGGGCAAATGGTGATGATTTTTTTTATCAAAATGTTTTTTGGGTTAACATTTAATCAGGTTTGTAAAAAAAAAGAGAAGATTATTATCTCTGCTTTCATTCTTTATCTGAGTGTAGAAGGAATACCTTGATTTTGGATGTGTATATCTCTACTTTTTTGTTTTGTTTTTAGATGATTTGAGTAGTTTACATGAAAGAGTGAAATCAAACACCCCAATTCCGACGAGTTGTTCAACGTCAGAAAGGGTATATCAGTTGTGCTTCCATTTCTGGTTCAAGCCTATCGGACAAGGTTGCGCAAAAATGTTTATTGGAATCAATACATATACAAAAAATGTACTCAGTTTGTTGAGGTGAGGCAAGGCAAGACTGATTTACCCTGATTCTCTAAATAGAGAATGAATACATCTTGTGTGTAGTACAGTGATATGGGAAGAATTTAGAATCAGAATAGTTAAGCTCAAACGTATTAGGTAGATGATGGATTAGTCGTGTTTAGGAAAAAATAATTTCAAAAGAAATTTAAGTTTCTTCTTATTAGTTTAATCCGTTTATAAAAAAATGATACATCTAGTTTATTGGACTGCAAAATTATAACAAAACACAAAGTGAAATGTATGGCGTTGCAATGTATTTTTTGATAATTGAAAATAAATTCAACAATTTCAAACTCCATAGGTAAAAACCATTCCACTTATTATTCATATCAATAAAAAATAGTAATGTAGACTTTCTATACTCTAGAGGTTGTTAAGTCTTAGCTTGCAAAACAAATTTTGTGAATGAAATGAAATACTTACTTAAGTCCCATGAATTAAAAATACAAAATTAAGAGATACAAAAAAAAACATTAAAAGATAGTTAAAATCTTTAATAACAAGTAAACATGAAATTTTCACAATGATCTATTAATAGCACACAATACACCTGAATTTTTTAACAAAAAAATTTAATTTACAAAACTTATTGACAAGAATCAAGCAAGTACGCTAGCTATAAACCAAACGTATGAAGCTGATGCGTGGGGTAAGACTCGATCCGACTCGTTGATTCCAAAACTATAATCACTATGGACGGGTGAGATTCAAAGTCCATCGTAGTAACCTCCAAAAGATATTTGAGCTCTTACGGCAGGAACACCTTTCATTGCAAAGATCGTTTCGTTGAGTCTAGTTGCGTGATTCACAACTTCTTTCATTCTCTGCATTCACACCAAATCATTATATAAATTTCATATAAAATACTTTAAGATTTGGATATGTCTAGTTTTAGTAAACAAAGAAAGGAAGTTTCTTAAAACTTTGACGTTGGCACGAGAAGCAATCAAAATACAAGACGTACAAAAGATAAATAAAAATTATTCTCTTTACAGAGACTACAATAATAGAGATTGTTCACTTGAACACGTAAGCTTCATCTTATCATTTGGACGGATTAAAATATTCTAAACTTGTTTATACTATAACTTAATCAAAAGTAAACCAATCAACTAATCACAGATTTTCTAGAATAGACTACAAAAACTCGAAGTCGTAACTTTTGATAAGAATTAGCCAATTATAACAATCAGTGAATTATCAACTATAATACTCATGAATCACTAGCATCATCAAATAATTTTATACCATTACTTTTCAAATATTTGGCTCATCTAAACTAATATTTCTTTTGCTAATTCACTCTACAATCATACAAAACTACTAAACTATAACCAATAATTTATCTAACCAAGAACAATCACAAAATATGGAGAAAAAAATGAAGTTACCTTATTGTCATCAGAGCAAATCTGGAACCTAAGTGTCTGGTTCTTGTTCTTAGAAACTTTGATGTTGTTGTGTCCGAGGAAGAAGACACATACAGAAGCCACAGCAGCTGCAGCACCAAAAGAACATATTGCTCCAATCCCATTAAGACCAACCTTCCAAATATTCATCTTCTCACCACCATGATCATTGGTCACATCATCATCCTTCTCTTTCTTCTCTCCCAAGACATTACCTCCTTCTGAGTCAGAGGGTTTCGCAATCGCATCGGTCTGAGGCACAGGACTAGTGATTCTCACTGGTGGATCAATTTTCATGTCGACAAATTCAGTTTCCTTCTTGAAAGAAACTCTTGGTGATGGAACAGAGTCCATCAAAAGGGCTTGTTTGGATTCCTGATCCGGGTCAGGTTCAAGATCCTTGTTGTTTGGTATCTTCTTGTTCTCCTGATGATCCATCACGGGTTCCCAAGCTATAGGAACTTGGAGTGGCTTTGTGAGGACCATTCTTGATCTTGTAGGAGACTCTGGCTTGTGGAGAGGATCTTGATTAGATGGACAGAGGAAGTAATCCTTCACCATCATCTCTCCATGATCATCCTCATCAAGATCGTAAAAGCTGTTCTTGGGAAGTAATTCCCACTCATCAAGATCCATCTCTTCTTGATCTTGGAGCTTTGATCAGGGTTTTAGGAATAAGAGAAAGAAAGAGAGAAGAAATTTTTATTTTGAGAAAATGAGATGTTTTGAATTATTGGAGCAAAGTGGGTTTGGTATTCTCATGAAGTAATCTCTGTCTTTTCTCTCTTTGTGATGTGAAGTGGTTTCAAGATCCTTTAATAGAAGAAGAAAAGATAGAAGTTTCAAACTAGATTTTGCAAATGTTTGGAAATAAATAATTGAGAAATGCTTTAAATAAAAAATAATAATTCACATTTGACACTTTTTTTCCCAATAAACTTAAAAAAGATTGCTTATAAATACAAACTAAATGTTTTGAAAACGCGTATGATATATACTAATGTACCAATAAACTCAATTTTAAGGGAGAAAATTTCAGTTTTAAGACATCGGTTGATATTTATTTGAAGTTGACATACATGAATTTTGATTTTGAAAAGTATTAAATTGAAGATGTGGGTGATGAAAATGAATTAGAACTTATCTAAAACGCAATGAAGTGACAAAAGAAGAAATGGTCCTTTTTCTTGTGACCCCATTTTCAAGACATATTGATTGGCTTCTTTGACAAGTTCCTTGATTCTTCCTCCATTGTCAAGTCATCTTTACAAAACACAACCGCGAGATTAGTTCAAATTAGTTTTTAGATCAATTAGACTTTCGGTTAAAACGCTCATATTACTAGTCAATTAATCATTAGTTTTTTTAGATATGTTTATAAACATTTTTAATTCGGTTTAACTGGAACAACAAATTGAGTCGGTCACATATCCGTCGTATCCTATGGTTTATTATTATATCTATAGACTTAGCTAAAACGTTAATCAATAATCAGTTTTGGATAAGATCTAGTTTTATTTGCTGATATCATGTTGTAAAGAGAGGATTACGAATGATGAATTACATAGTTTGGATGTGAACATATATACGTACTAGCAGTGTTTTTGTTGAGTTTTATAATTTTGGTAATAAACTTGGTTTTGAAAAGTTTTCAGCATATATTAGTACATTACTGTTGAAAATATGAAATACTTTTTTGTCACGATATAAAGTATTTTATATCTTATTTTTTATCACTTTTTTTTTTTGCTACCACTAGTTTTAAAACTTTTTTTTGAAACTTTTTTTTTAAAAATATATATATAAAAAAATGAATAACTTCTAAAAAAATCCCAAATTCCATTATAAAAAAATTACTATCATGCATGATGGTTGACTTCTGATCACTTTCTCAGCATCCGAAGTCAAATTGCCAACAATAATGAGATAATTGCTCAGCCTCTTACCGTAAGTCATTCTTTAATATTATGAATTTAGCATATTCATATACCATAATTATTGTATATATATATATATATATTTGTTTGCATATTAGTTAACTTAAATACATCATATATATTATGTATCTAGTGAAGATTAGAGTATTTGAATAATTGTTTTAATCTGTACAAACCAAACACAAACTAACTATGTGATTTCAATATTGGCACATTTCAATTTTGGTCATCATTTTAAATCATTTATGTTTCTTACATGCATATCATTTGTTCCATGAAATCAAAATTATGTAACAACATCATCAGTAAGAATCCAAAACCTAATTGTGTTTTCAAGTTTTGAGAAATATGAAAATATGTTCAATGTATTGATCAAATACAACTTTTACAACATTAATAGTTGATAAAATAATAAACGTGATAACATGATTATTCTTTAACATATAGGATTAAACCTTTCAGTAAGCTAATTACAAAATGTTTCCCACTTTTTTCTCAAGATCACCAGGCTTTTAGTCGCTTGATCTTTTTAACGATGAGCTAAAGCCCAATAACATAAAACCCAAAAACTGTATAAAGGTGCTTGTATGCTGAATTGCTGATCATCCACCAAGAAATTATGACGATTCGTTTGTACCACTGACGAGTCAAGAAATCATCCACCACTGTTGAAAATAAAAATACGAATTATTTCCACTTTTCACTTTTACGTTAATTTTACAGCTTGAAAAAACACGTAACATTTATATTGTCCAAAGTAACTCTGCAAGTTACAAGTTATTCCACATGTTTCTACTTTGTTCTTTAATTTTGCGCCCTAGCTTTAATACTTTGTGTTATAAGTTATTCCACACCTCAAATTTAAACAAACAAAAAAGTAAGAGTAAGATATTCACAAACAGAAGCAAAAGCTGTTCTTGGATTTACATGCTTCGATCCGAATAAACTCAAAAAAGTCATAACATTCATTAAAGGGAACTCTCAGATATCCAGAACACACTTAAAAGCAGCTTATCTCTTTCCAATGCTGACAAGAGGGTTTGATTTGCACCTTTGGGATCAGGATTGGTCTGATGAAGTTTGGCCTAGAGAGACAGATGCGAGCGATGAAGCCCAGGCTTGTGCGTTCTTTGCCCTTTCATGGAAGTTCCTTGTTTTGACGAGTCTTAGTTTCAGCCACAGCCTCCTCACATCAACCATGTGAAGAGCACGGGTGAACATTTGGCTTATCTCTCCAAATCTTCCCAGGTTCAAGTGGGGAGCACAAGAAGCCCATAATGCTGTCACCCGCGATTGAGCTATGGGGAAGAGAAGGATTGCCACTTGTAAACAGATAAACAGCAGAGAAAGTACCAAGAAGGGATCTCGTTTGAATATTTCTCCGATAGGTGTCCCATCGCGTAACCATGTGATCAGATTACCATCATCAGTGTCCAAGCTTGTTGTAGGTTCTGCTTCAGCGAAATACTGGACAGGTTGGAGGCCTGGCAAGGCAACATGATCATCAGTTATTTTTGAATCTTTCAAAACAAAATGTGCTAGCCAAAGATACAAAACAAAACAGGGGCTATTAAAGTAGATTGGAAGTAAAATAAACAGATATGTGGTTTGCAATTTCACCTGTAGCTTCTTCATAAAACTCAATCAGGGAGGTAAGATCCTTTTTCCCATGGTATCGCGCCATTGAAGTTTGATTTACCATCAGTACTAAAGGCAAGCTATGGATACCGTACCTTGAAAAGACACTACAACAAAGCAGATAACTAAATCAGTTAGTATGGCCAAAGATGATAGCTTACACATTAGCTAACCCATATTTGTTGATCACAAATACAAATCAAACGACTGGCTAATTGTTAATTAAAACATAAGCTATAGCAAACACACATAGAGTGAACAACTTATGTATAGCAGACTTAGAACAAAATCACCTTATATGGGTTAAGTTATGAAAAATATGGCAAGCAACTTATATATCTTGATGTGCGTTATTTGATCCACTTCCTTGCTATGCTAAGTAGTAAACAGACTATGTAATAAAGAGTACACAATAGGCTTCTTACGATGGTACTGCTTGAGCATGCTCCACAGCTAAGTGCTGTATTTGAGGAAACATCGAACTCAGCATATCAAACTTAGGCCGCAGAGCACGTGAGAATGGGCACCAGGAAGCATAAAAGAGTACAGCCATATAAGCATTTCCCTTGATCGAAGCCATTAACCTGTCCAGAGAGTCTCCATCTACCTGCATAGTACAAATTAAGACACTGCTTTTAGTAAAGAACAAAGCTTCAGATCCAAGTTCATGCCTTAAAAACACCTATTTCAGTTCTGCCATATTATCTATGTTGACAAAGCTACTACAGCGCATCATAAGAGCATTAACCTCTGAACCTCTAAACATTTTCTAGACGATGTGACAAATTTCGAATGGTAACTACGGTATCGCTGAAAGGTAAATACAGATGGGTTGTACAAAGATATAAAGATCGAATTTTTAACAGTATATGACACAACCAAAAACATCGAAACAACAGAGAATAGAACAAAAAATATTGATCTGGTTCCATGACTTCAAACTAGTACTTCTAGTACATTCAATTCACAATTGGGGAAGACTTATCATCCAAACTTAACGAAACTAAGCTTCTCTACACCAACAGTTATCAAAAGCCCTAATTTTTCCCCAATTCAATACCTACGCCATGGCAATTTCAAGACTAGTCTACACCAAAATCTTTCCACAACAAAACCCTAAGAAGATCTAAATCCAATTGCAATAAAAAAAGCGTATCGAAATGAAACCCTAAAGCTTAACACGCACCTCGATAGGAGGAGTTGGATAGAGAGAAGGAGGACATTTCGCAGCTAAATCGAACCGAAACAACTCGAATTCGTGATTGCAAACGGACGAAGCGAACCCAGACGGAAAGCTTGACACAACGATCACACACAAGAAGAAGATAATCGAAACCTTTAAATCCATAGCGAGAAGAAAACCTAGAATCCTAATACCCAAAATTGCGAAAATCCCAAAAAACCCGAAATCAAAAGGGAAATGATTGAAGAAACTAGAGTTAAAACCTAATAATTGACTCAGGAATCAATCTAGGGTTATATAATTTGGGATCGGAAAAGCACAGATCGAGAAAATTTTAACAAATTGCTAATACGTCGTCTCCTTCTTCGATGAAGCTTCTCTCTCTTTGACGCTTTTTGTTTTATGAAGGTTGGATTTAAATACCACCCCTTTCTTTAATTCTCCCGAGCTACCATTTAATTTTGCTTTTTATTTAACATTATCTTTTACAAGTGACTGAAAATTCTAACATAAATAAATTCATTTTACAAAACATCATAATTTTGTTTTTTCAGTATATTTTAATTAAAATATTAATTTTAAATAAATTTTAGTTAGTTTAAATTTTTTGTCCAAAGCTGGTTTATCTCTAACTATTAACTAAGAAAAGTATATGTGAAAGAAAATCAGGATCCTTAAGCTAAGGCGTCTAAAACATATATGGGCCTAATAAAATGTTTAAAGCCTTTAATTAAGCCCAAAATCAGTCCTTTTCACTCTTCTTCCTTCTTAGAACTTAGGGCTCTGTAACCGAAAGAAGAAGATTAAGCTCAAAATCAATGGAGGTTAAGGAGACGAGGGAAGAAGAGATCAAGGACGTTAAAGAAACAAAGTCTCATTCTCTCCGCGATTCGGTATCTGAGGAACTCGATGAACGCTATTCTCGTGAGCTCAAGGATGGTTTGCATCCACTTCGGGTTTGTCTTCATTTCTTTATCGATTGGTTCAATTTCAATTCCTACGATTGGAAAATTTCATACATGTAGATGATTCTAATGATTTTGTTGGGTCATAGTTTGGAATAGTTTTTCAATTTCATATGTAGTTTGTGAAATGTGAGGATGATGATCAAGTTGTTGAATTTACAAAGCATTGATTCTCTCTAAAACAAGCTTTTCGTAGAGTAATAGCATTTTGCTGTCTTTGTTTGGGATTTAAGGCTTGGTGGCTTTACACATTGACATTAATCTCTTATGGTTTAAACATATTTTTCAGTATAAGTTTGCGATTTGGTACACACGACGAACACCAGGAGTTCGGAGTCAGACATCTTACGAGGATAACATAAAGAAAATTGTGGAGTTCAGCACTGTGAGTTCAAATTTATTTGATTGCATCTCATATTTGTGCTATTTTGAAGAGTTCATCTTTGTTCATTTTGGATTGAGAACTGTGTTTGGTTTCCCTTAAGGTTGAAGGGTTTTGGGCGTCTTATTGTCGCTTTGCCCGTTCTGCTTCCTTGCCTAGTCCAACTGATCTTCATTATTTTAAGGACGGGATTCGCCCGTTGTGGGAGGTACACATCTTCGCATCTTATGTATGAATAAAATCCAAACCTTTTGAAAAATTCCTAAAAGTAAGAGACTTTTAATCTGTTTCAGGATTCTGCTAACTGCAGTGGTGGAAAATGGATCATACGTTTCTCGAAAGTTGTCTCTGCTCGCTTTTGGGAGGATCTGGTTAGTAAAATTTTAAGTACTAGAAATTTCTGAATGAGCTTGATTACATACTCAATCCATTTTCCTGATCATGTTTGTTTGTTTCTTCAGCTTCTTGCGTTGGTAGGTGACCAGCTCAATGATGCTGATAACATATGTGGAGCAGTTCTTAGTATCCGCTTCAATGAGGATATCATAAGTGTCTGGAATCGCAATGCTTCCGATCATCAGGTGAGAAACTATTTGAGTAAAGGAAAATACACACTTTCTCACTCTCTTTCGTTCTGTCCATTGTTTGGTGGACTAACACAGTGCAATGTTTCACTGAAACAGGCTGTGATGGGTCTTAGAGACTCGATTAAGCGGCATCTGAAGCTCCCTCATGCATATGTGATGGAATACAAGCCACATGATGCTTCTCTTCGTGACAACTCTTCCTACAGAAACACTTGGATGAGGGGGTAGATTCAAGACATACAAGTTTGTGTGCAGAGTGGACCTTTTTGTTGCTTGATTTGAGTGAGATAAGTGATTTGTTATTAAATGTTTTGACTTCTGAGCCTGATCAATTCCCAGCCATTCATTGAAAGGTGATAATGATTGAAGTTCAAAACCAAAAATTTGCCAAAGAATTTGATCCAGTTCCAGAAGTGGGAACACCTTGAGGTTTTGCAAAGACATTTCTAACTTTCAAATGGAAGATTCTCTGTCTGTAATTTGCTGACTGCTGACTCTGTGTTAAAGTTTTGGAGTGGTTTAGTTAAAGTCTTACTCTCCTGCCAATTGTCTCGTTGCAACTTTGATGCTCTTTACTGATTGTTTGTAAAGAATGTCGTTGTTTATTAGTACATAATCAAGTACCCTACAAGATACGTGAACATAAACTGTGAAGGACCTAAATGCGCCTTCAGAAGATTTAGATCTTGTGATGTCATCATCTAGGCATACAAACTCAGGCTCATAACTTTACACACATTTGTTCGCACACACACAAGGCCAAAAGCACATCTTAATGCATACAAATTCAGCCACACAAACATACATACTTAACATATATCGTGACTTGAATTAAACTGAACGCAAACAACACCACATAAACATATTTCATCCATTACCGGATGCACAAGGAGTAAAAAGGAGATCAAATTTCATCCATTACCGGATGTTTCTTCTTTGTTTCTGAACTTTCTTCAATCTCTCAAGATGCTTCTTAGTCGACTTCAGTTTTGGAGTTTGTCTTGATCAGGGAGACGAAGATCCCGCCTTCTCCTATCCCCCATTTGTCAGATTTGACTTCGAAATCAAAGAAAACCTCGGCGAAAGTCTCCTCTGTTGCAACTTCTATCAAGTACAAATGCTCTGTTAAAAGGGCAGGCAGATCATGATTTCCTCTCTTTGCCACTTTAAAAGCGAGGCCATTTCGTTTGAATGTTATGGTCCAAGATACCTTCACGATGTTCTCATCACCAGCCTCAGCGACATCCTTATTAACCAAGGAGATGCAAGCCTTAACTCTCGATGTTGTAGATAGAGGCCTCTGATTCAGTTTTACTCTCATGGAACTTCCATTAGTAGCTCGGTTAGTGAAGTGCGCGGGCACTTCTCCACCGGGTAAGACAGCACGACTACAACTAGTCCGAATGATGAGTTCTCTGGCTTCTTTATTCAGTTTGGGGGAATTAGCAAAGCTGAGAATGATATCTGGATTCTGAAAAGAGCAATCTAATTTCTCTAGGGACTCACAGTTTTCTGCTTCTAGCAAATATAGGGAATCTGAAAGCTGTGGCAGTGATACCAGATTCTTGCAGCCATTGAGTACAATCCATTGAAGACGAGAGATTCTCTTGACGCATGAAGGAATTTCTTGTATCTCTCTATCTTTCAAGCAAAGTGCTGTGATGGCGTCAAGAGCATGCGGGATGTCCTGGAGGTTCTCAAAGTATGATATTTGCATCCGATCCAAGGAAGACCATGACTTGATGGATGGAGGCACTTCTTTTATTGGAGTTCCTTTGAGGTTAAGAAATTTAATGTTTGTGGAGATCTCAGGAAAACTTTTCAACGACACACAATTATTGCAAGAAAGCATTTCGAGAGACTCCAAGTTGATGTTGATCGGAAGAACCTCTAGCTTCGAGCATTCATTCACATTCAAACTAACCAATTTATGAAGATTCCCAATAGAGGAGGGCAGCTCCACCAGACTAGTGCAACCATCAAGAGACAACGTCCTGAGATTAGTGGCATTACCAATAGAAGATGGGAGCTCTACTATACTTGAGGATTCGGTAAGAATCAATACATAGAGATTAACGACATTCTCATCAGAGAGATGTAGCTCCTTCAAACTTGAGCATTCAGCCAAGCACAAATATTGAAGATTAGTGGCAGTTGAGAGATCAGGTAACTCCTCTAGGTTTTTTGAATATCCCAAATCCAGACACTTAAGGTTTCCAAGCGGCTGAACAAACAAATGAAGGCAACATACAAGAACACATTTAGTTGGAAAAAAAAAAAATGACAAAAACAGACGTTAAAATATAATCCAAACAAAAAAAGTGGAGTGCTAAAGATGACACTTTTTTGAAGCCTTAAAAAAGCTAAAGGTGTAAGAAAAAAAAAAGACATACGAAATAAAACTACGTTTCTTGAATTGGAAAGACAGATACAATAATTCTGTACCTGATTTCCGTCCCACAGCTTCTGAAGTTTGCTGCACCGCAGCTTAAGATCGACAAGGTGCTCCGTACGAAAACTGGAAGGCAGACATGTCATCGGAAAACAATCCCATTCTAGTAGTCTAAGTTTGGGAGGTAGATAATCCCCATAATACACAGCTTGCGGTGAGCACAATTCATTGCTGTATTCACTGTATAGTCGGTAGGGATTGTGGAATCGTAAGAATTGAAGATTAGACATTCTCTCCAAGGCTCTTTCACTTATATCAAAATCTTTGTCGATCTCAGGTAAGTTGAGATTTATGCCTATGACACTTCTACTACTCTAAAAGCAACAAAGCGAAGGTAATTAGTTAGCATTATATGAATTGGAAATGTAAGGAGCAATGCAATGAAGGATAATAAATCAATTATGCCAAAGCCTACCTTTCTATCATCGGATAGTATTTGACAAATATCTTTAGCATCAACCAAAAACCGACGCTTCCCAGGTTCACAAACGGACTTCTGCCCAAACTCATGACGAATGATTTCTCTCCCTAACTTTACTAGCAGCTCATGCATCGTAATCTTGGCATGTCTAACAGGGTAATTACATGATAACATCGATAAGAGGGACTTCTCAGTTAAAACCCGAAGGCTGTGCCTCACATTCAACAAGTTCTTCCCAACAACCTCAACTACTCTCCTATCCGATGCATCATTGAGAAGGCAGGCCATATAAAGAAATAAATCTTTCTCTTCGTTATCAAGGACATCGTAACTGAATTTTAGAATGTTCTCAATATTTCCGTCAAGGCGACTCCTTAACCTTGGTAGTGCGTCTGCCCACTCCTCCTGAGACATTCCTCGGAAATAGGAGCCCATAACTCTTAGTCCCAATGGTAGTTTGCCTAAAAGTTTTGTAACTTGCCATGCAAGCTCCTCAAAACCCTCTTCAGGGAACTTTTGTCCAAAAGCATGCACACAAAAGATTTGACAAGCTTCATATTCTGATGGAAAACCCACGTTGTACATATGGTTGATGCCATATGCCTTCAAAAGTCTTTGATTTTGGGTTGTGATGATAATTCGACTTCCAAGACCAAACCACCAAGTTTCCTTTGCGATAGCATCAAGTTGTATTAACTGGTCGATGTTATCAAGAACAATGAGCACTTTCTTGTCCTTCAACCTATCTGCTACAACTCCTAGATGAGGAACATCGATATCCTTGTGGTTGATTATTTGGGACATAAACTGGTTTTGTATGTGCAACTTTTCAGTATAGTCATCAGAACATACTGGTCTTGCATACATTAATCCCTTGACATTCTCTATAAATACGCTCAATTGAAACTTACTAGAGATTTGGCTATACATAAATCTGGCGATTGTGGTTTTACCGATCCCTGGAGGACCCCAAATCCCAACCATCCTCACTTCATCCTCCAAATCTAAGCCCATCATCGGCTCCATTTTTTCCTTATGAGCTTCCATCCCAACTAAACAGTCGAAATCTCTTGATGGTGTGGAACGATTTAACATGTTTGAAACATCGGTGGCTATTTTCTCGATCATCAATGCGTCATTTTCCCTAATATTGGAGAGATCAAATTATACATACATTTAATAATCATGAGTAAATCCCAAACACAAATAAACCACCTTTGATGTGCTAGTAAAATATTTGCTAGGAGAAGTAGAAATTAAGAGGACATACCATTTCTGAGAATGCTCTCCGGCGATTGTAGCCACATCCTCCAAAACATTTCTCCATATCTCAATCTCCTCCTTTGTTTTACCTTTACAAGTTTTCCTAAAGGCCTTCCCAAAATCTCCGGTCTGCTTCTTGACATCAGTTGGATCCACTTCATAGAAAACGGTCAGCACTATTTGACCAAACTCTTTTCTGCACTTCATGATCTCTACTAACTCGTTTAGGCACCACGATGAAGAAGCGTAGTTCCTTGAGAGCACAACAATTGCGATCCTTGATCCTTTGATAGCTTCTTTGAGCTCAGGACCGATGGACATACTCCTCTTGATATCGTTATCAATGAATATGTCGATTCCTTTTCCTCTGAACTCTTTTAGGATGTGAGGAAGAAAGTTCTTTCGGACATCTGCCCCATGGAAGCTCGGGAATACATGGTATTTCCGATTTTGAGATGAAGAAGACAAAGGAGACGAAAGAGCCAAAGAAGAAGAAGTAGATGAAGGAGTTTTTTGTTTTTCTTGATTTAATCCTAGTTTTCTAGGAAACAGGAAGCATATTGTACACAAAAGCGTGAACAAGGTTACTGCAGCAGCACAAGAAGTAAAGAAAAAAGAATAATCCATTAGATTTGATGGAAAGAGCTAGGGATCAATAGCACAGAGCTTTTCAGAAAGAAATGGAAAGAGGTTTGTTTTGTGAACTAATTGAATCCTGAAAAGATAGTCATGCATATACATTAAGGAACCTTCAAAGAATCCCTCTACTTTGGACTTATTATAAGACAGTCTTCCATTTATATTACATAAAATGTTTTCAGACTTCGTCATTTTATATATGTAACATAGCCAAAGAAAGCTTCAGACTACTTCCTCTACTTATTGGGTTTATTACAAATTATTCCTCCACTATCTTTTTTTCATTGTATTAAATACTTTAGATTATGAAGTGCAGAAAATAATGATATATGAACGTTGAAGATGGAGTTAGCGACAAATAATGTCAGTTAGGTTACAAAAAAGACAAATAATGTCAGACAAAGATTGGAGACGTTATACAATGAAATACGAAGGTAAGACGCATTTGCATTCAGCCACACAAGTCAAACAAACATTAAAAAAAAGTTTAGAAAAATTACAACTTGTTACAAGAATCAATATTAAATTTTTTTTTTTGAATAAATTATTAAATTTTTATTCAAAGAGTCAGTTTGGTTACACCACAGTGTATAGCTCTAACTCCCCCTTAGCTATAAGTATGCATACTACTCAAAATCAAAACCAGAACCT
>OVAP01000191.1:34484-45471 GCA_900406295.1 Aurinia saxatilis | reverse complement strand
AGTACTTGGACTTGCATTCTTGCATTTTCATAGCATATTTGCATGATTTAGATATTTCTTGGGCTATTTTGGACATGGTGGAAATTGGACAAGGTGCATGAAGGACCAAGAGATGAGCAAACAAGCAAAGGATCAAACAAAGATGAAGAGAGGACCAAGGAGGAAGATTTGTTCCTGGCATCGGGTGCCACCCGATGCCGGGTGCATTTTTGCTCTCCTAATCGAGTTTCCCTGTGTTATTGGCATCGGGTGCCACCCGATGTGGCCACCCGATGCCAGACACACTCCCAAGCTTCCTAGATTTATTTTGTTGACTTTTTTTTGTTTCTGTTGACTTTTTCTGTTTCTGTTGACTTTTCCGGGTTTTGCCTATAAATATTTTTTTTTGTTGTTTATTTAGGATAAACTTTACCATAAACAAAAAACCCTAAGCTCTATTATTATCCTCTTAGATCTTCTCTTTTAAGATTCAAAGATTTGATTTTTGGTTTTACAAACGTAACTATTAATCTCATCTTTAATCATGTCTTATCTTTCAATTTCCATTGTTTTCATGCTTATGTGTGAGTAGATTCTCTATTGATCAATGAGTATGGTAGATTAGGGGTGATTAGTGATGGATCTTGAGGTTTGGGGTTAGTATTAGCGATTCCTTAAACATCTTGTGAGCTTAATGTTATTTCTACCTTGATCACCTAGAAATAGATGTTAGTCATTTCTCACACCCAAAAGGTGTTTGATGACATGCTTGAATGAACAAATGTTTTGCTTTGTCACCTTGGCCATTGGGAAATGAGTCAAGGTGTTTAGTGGTTAATTAGACTTCAGTTTTCTTGCTTGAATTTCATAGATTTGGCAATTGGGAAATTAGTCAAATTTATGATCTTCAAAGGGATTAACACCAACGGGATTTGGGTTAATCTATAGATTAGTGGTATTTTTCCTAGGATGGTGCTCGTTGATTGTTAAACTAACCCCACAAGGTCAATTACTAGTTACCCTTAATCGTTATTGCCATTACTCATTGGTTAATGCTTGTTTAATTTGATCTCTTAAACCGTTTAAGCTTGTTTTAGTCTTTTTACTTGCTTTTTATTGTTAGTCTTTTTCATTGCTTATTAGTTCACTTAGTTAATGCATGTTCTAAGTTTGAATTCGAAAAACAAACACTTTGATTGCTTTAGATTAATAGGAATTTGATGTGCTTATCGCGTTAATCGTTCTCTCAAGTGGATTGACCCTCAAACTATACTCTGACTACTCAAGTGAGTTGTGGTTAGCGAAAGGTTTTGAACGTTAGACACAAAATGTCTTGTTCAATATTTAACTCTCTTTTTTTACTATGTATGACAAAGATTATGATTTTTTTCAATATGATTATTTTTATTGAATAAAATGTTAAATTTATTCAAAGAGATACCTGTTTTTAACAAAAAAGTTACCCTCCCAAATTCAAAACTTTCCTATACACAAGTTATCTCATACATACATCTTGTCGCATGATTGAAGAAATTCGATTCCTTACCACCATATCTATAGTAGTAATAAGCCTTGTGGCAGGTATCACACCCTCACCTTGATGTCTACCATTTTGTTCTCTCCAAATGAAAGATAAAGTATAGTGAAAGGGATATCGTAGTAAGAACTTCTGAACCCCTCCCCCTCCATCTTCCAAAATCTCTCTCACCAACTCACCCCACCTTTCTNACCCCCCCCCCCCCCCCACCCCCCCTAAAACAAAAGTTCCCCAAACTTCTCTGGAGTAACTACATTCGAAGAATAAATGGTCATGGGTCTCCATCCTTTTCACACAAAAACGCATCAAACAATTCCTCCTACACACCAATGCTGCAATCTATCTAGAATAGCAAGCCTATTATTTAAGGCCAGCCAAGTTAAGCACGCAAAATTCGGAGTAGAATGACTAAAGCAGACCCATTTGTCTCAAAACATAGCTTGGTGAGCATCTCTGATCTGGAACCAAGTCTCAACAGATGAGAAACCCTTCGTAAAGACACCCTTTGTTTCTCAGCAACTGAATATCATCACATGTAGATCTATTCCCATAAAAATGATTTAGTTCATCCTGAATCACATTAAGCATATGCATTCTTCGCCTTCTTTTCTTTCTAGTATTAGGGAACCCGACAACGAAGCATCCCTGCCTGTCCCCAAGTCAAGCACACCTCTTAACCCTAGACAATCAATAAGTCTGCCAACAGAGAACTAGTGATCAAACCGTACATGAGTATGTTGTCCATCCTTTGCTTCTACCCGGTGAAACTCCTTCGCCAGATCCCTATACTTCAGAAGCTTCCCTGACAACGAAGCATCCCTGCCTGTCCCCAAGTCAAGCACACCTCTTAACCCTAGACAATCAATAAGTCTGCCAACAGAGAACTAGTGATCAAACCGTACATGAGTATGTTGTCCATCCTTTGCTTCTACCCGGTGAAACTCCTTCGCCAGATCCCTATACTTCAGAAGCTTCCCTGACAACGAAGCATCCCTGCCTGTCCCCAAGTCAAGCACACCTCTTAACCCTAGACAATCAATAAGTCTGCCAACAGAGAACTAGTGATCAAACCGTACATGAGTATGTTGTCCATCCTTTGCTTCTACCCGGTGAAACTCCTTCGCCAGATCCCTATACTTCAGAAGCTTCTTCCACATCCAAGCCCTCTTAGTGGTGTCTTTTGATTACCCAAGATAATTACCCTTGCAACAAGTAAACATGTATCCACCAAACTCACAAAGAGTTTGAGCAGAATAAATTCTTCAGATGAGGTTTAAACACATAACCTTGTTGCCCAAAAATTATAATATTAATTAGAACTTTTTCTCTTAGAAGATTTCGGACAAACAAAAATCCCCGATTATTTTATCCCCGGCTTGAACGATCCTATCCCAAACCTCAAAGAACCTATTCCAGACCTGAACATGGAACCTAACAACATCCAAGCCCAGGAAACAGGAAGGCCACCTCAAGCTCCTTTGAGTAATGGAGTTGAACAAGAATAAAAAATTCCGTGAAAGAGGCATGTGAATAACAAACGTTATCTTCGAAAATAAATGTGGAAGAAGAAAAGACAAAAAAAAATTGTGCAAATTAAAAGACCTTTCGTGGATTGTGTATGCTATATTTTCGTTATTGGTTTATTGAACTTGATTCTGAATTTATTTTGTTCTTTATTTTAAATAAGAGAATCCAAAACAACGTGCAGGAGATTCTGAACCATTTAAACTATATCTCTATCCCGAACAATCCTAGAAAGTTTAATCATGTATTCTAGGTAACCAAAATTTGACATGTGAGGAGTTACCTTCATTGCTCAATTTCAAGCGGTACTTTGCATATTGCATAATGGATAGTATGCATCAACACGACTTGGATCGTGTTATCTTTTACTTTCCAATGTTCTCAAATCTCAGAGAAAATCTGCTATATTGATACTTGTCTCTTTGAATTGGCATCTGGGGATTTGAATAGAGGAGTTACCTTCATTGCTTAGTCAGTTAGTTGCCAGAACCATAGACATTCATATGTTGCGAGAGGACGTCTTTCTTGGTTGCGGAAGCTGTTTGACTTTGAAAGTTCCTTTGCCTATATTTAATCATCCTTAGTTCTTCGGCTTCTGTTTTTCCTTTAACTATTGCATCTTGTTGCTCGGTGTCTGGCATTTGTAGGCCTTTTGTTCGATTATAACTTGTACTTTTGTTTCAAAATATCAATTTTTGTCTTATCTCCGCTGGTCCCCTCTAAAATAAAACCGATACGAAAAGAAAAGCACAAGAGACTAATAGAGGTCTTTTTTTTTTACAAAAAAAAATCGTGAGCTCGGAGTATTGGAGGAAAAGGATTGTGCGTCGATATCAGAAGTCTTTCGATTTTCAAACCTGAAGTGCTTTTAAAAAAAAAAAAAAATTCTAACGAGTGATAAATAATGGACGGTGGAAACAAAGTTGGCAGAAACGCAAATGCGATCGATGGTGGTATTCCGGAGAATTCAAGAAAAATTGTGGCGAGACTGAAAATATCATGGACAGTAACAAATTCGAGATCTATGCGATGCTCATTTAGTGCAACAACGATCCTGATGAAACTGTTGTAGAACAAAACTGTTTTGAAGAAGACGATAGAGGTGAGGGATTAATTCTATTTTAAGACTTGTTTATACATGACCATTCTTGCACTGTACGAGCATCGCATCGATCTCTAATTTGTTACAGTCTACGATCTCTTTCAGACTCGCCACAGTTTGTCTTGGACTCACCGGAATACCACCATATATCGCATTTGCATTTCCGCCAACTCTCTTTCCACCGTCCAAATTTTCACCCGTCGGAATAAAAAGAAAAAAAATAATTCAGATTTGAAAATCGAAAAACTTTTGATAGTGACGCGCAATCCCTTTCCTTGAATACTCCGAAGTCATGATTTTTTTTTTCTGTAAAAAAAAAAACTTCGTCTAATTTCTTTTGCGTTTCTTTTCGTAATTGTTTTCGTTTTGAGTGGACATGCGGAGATAAGATGAAAAATTCATATTTTGTTAGTTATTTATGATGCTAAATATTTGGTTGGAGTGGTGAATATATTTTATTTTCTAGGGTTTGCAAATCTCAGAGAAACTCGGCTCTTTTGATGCTTGGCTCCTTGAATTGGCAACCGGAGATTTGAATAGAGCAGTTACTATTATTGCTCAATCGGTTACTTCTCAGAATCGTAGACATGGATATTTTGCTAGAGGACCTCGTTGACATTGAAGGTTCCTTTGCCTCTATTTAATAATCCTTAGTTCTTTGAATTATGTCTTTTCTTTAGCTCTCGCAGTTTGTTGCTCGGTGTCTAGCTTTTCTAAGCCTTTTGTTTGTGTATAGCTTTTACTTTTGTTCCAATATGACTACCCAGATGACAAAAAATAAAAATAAATAAGTTCTACATGATTACAAACCTTTCTTTTTGCGACATTGCACTAGACACATTGTTTGTGTTTTACGTGCAAGTTTAAAAATATATACTCCTGATTATCTTTAGTAATTTTTTAAAAAAAAGATATACAACTCTTTAATTACTGTGGTGTAATTCTATATTAATTTCTTAGGGCTTTAGTCTAGATTTCATTAAGACTCCATTCGAGGTCCGTTTCCCATTTAAGAAGCAGGGCAAGCGCACATTTAAAATGCGTTTCCAGAAAACCTCAATTCCAAAACGCGATAGAAACACCTTTGTCAATTAAAAATGGATAAATAAATATGTTTTTCATATTGTAGATTAAAAAAAACCCCTAATTGCTTACCTAATTGTTCATTTATTTAAAAAGCATGAAGCCCATAAATCTTCCCTAATCGTTTGATTGATTATTACTAATATTTTTCTTCTAGAAAAAATTAGTTGTAGAAACATGGTTTCTATAATATATAGGATGTGAAATATTAAGCTGGAAGATCTTTCCCTAGATATAGATGGAGGTTTGTTGAATAATATAAACGTGAGTGATGATAATGATCTAGATAACTGAATTTGCACTTCTCTTTTTTTCCCTAAATATTATTTATTAAGGTAAAACACAAGTCGTGCCGGCGATCAGAAGGAATCCAGGAGAACAAAGCCGGCGATGACAGTACACACCCCGGCTATATCGCCGAAAAAACCTTCCATCTTCAGTTATGCCGTTATCAAGTCACATATGACTCCTTAGAGAAGTTATACAACACAACAAAATCCCTAAATCCTCATCAATCAAAGTGAGACTAACTAAAAACTTTTCCAAATTTCTGAGCCTGAGAGAGAAATCAATTATCGTTTCACTCATCTTTAATAAAACATTTAGTTTTAAGAAAAAATGTGACGTTGTCTCTAAAAAACTTATATTAATACCAATGGACCATCGAAAAAAAGTTTTTTCAAAGCACCTATAAAAAGGCTATTGTTCAACTCATTTACACATAAATTTCAATTTCAAAGAAAAAATGTGATATAATCTTCTATATTTGAAGATTTATGTATTAATAAATGAATTTTTTATTTTATTTTTACAAAGCAAATACCAAAACATAATATTTCAAGTATGTTATTCGATTTGAAAAAAAACATTTTACATAATCTTAAAAACCGTGGACATACACCAATGACCTAATCATATTTTTATTTAAAATTGCCAAATCATATCATTTCACTTGTCTTTAATAAAACATTTAATCTTAAGAAAAAAAGATATATTCTATAAAAACGTGGACTAATAACAAAGACCCAATGCAAATTTGTTTTCAACTCATTTACATACCTAATGAGAGGATATTGTTACATTCATTTACATATAATTTTTAATATCAAAGAAATATGTGATATAATCTTTAATATGTGAATATTTTCTGCCTATGAATAAATGAAGGTTATATTTTTTTTAAAAAAAATTACCAAAGCATATAGTTTCACTCCTTTATGTTAAAAAGTTTAATTCAAAAGAAAAAAACATAAATTTAAAAAACATGGACTTACACTAGTGACCTAAAAAACTTTAAGTCCTAAGGAAAAATGTGATGTTAAGTGATGACCTTAGTCTAGTGGTAGAGGGTAAGTCCATTGAGACAAGACACCTTCACACCCGAAATCGAATCCCACTGCCTAAATAATGTATGAATTAGGCTCATGGGCCGACCAGTTGTGGCCAAATGTTGTCCAAAAAAAACAAGGAAAAATGAGACATTATCTATAAAACGTAGACTAATACCTATAACCTAATGAAAGAAGAAAATGAATAAATGAAGAATTCCTCTGTGCAGCCTGATAATAACATTCAATTTTCATCTCAGACGGTGAGGATGAATAGACCAAAATTGTGGTTAGTAAAATTGATTTTTAATTTGTACGTAGAAGCTATAATCCCGTTAAGATAACAACAAAATTATTGGTTCATATTTAAGTAGAAGTATGTGATGATTTTTGCTAGATCTGGTCTTTAAACTGATATGATACCAACATGATGTTATATTGTATGATTTTTTTGTAGGTGAATATCCTGGATACATCTGCTGATTTTGAACGTGCAAATAAGCTTATCATTGGTAACAACAACATAGTTGGTGGAGAACAGATGTAGTGATTCAATTAGATCTATAGTTTGGATTCTTCTCCAAAGTTCCCAAAGCGTAACCTTCCTTTAATTAATTTAGACCTCCTGATAATTTGCTAGTGACTTGCTTTAGTTATTAAAATTGAAAACCCCTTTGTCCTGGTTTTAAATACGAGTCTAAAATTAGTTGTGTAATTTATCAGTCTTTGTGGATTCACTCCCTAAATACTATAAAGCATTTGCTATGCACTTGCAGTTAAATACATAGTTTAAAACTTTGTGTATCAACGAACCATCTTCAGTTATGCCGTTTTCTAGCCACTGATGACTCCTTAAAGAAGTTATACAGCCCGAAAAAATCCTATATCCTCATCAACCAAAGTAAGACTAACTAAAAAACTTGAACCTTTAATCTACAAAATACTTAACCTTTTGAGCGATTGGGCAAAGATATACTTTCAATAGAACCAAAGAACAAGAAAAGAGGGAAAAAGGGTTTAGATCCAAGATAAGATTTTCCCAATATACTGGAAAATCTATGAAGAAACAGAGAGAGACCAAAAACAGAAACACTTTGGATTTGAAACTGGGATTAGCCGGAGAAACTAATCTGATTACATCGGAAACATGCTGGAAACACCAAAAAATAAAAAAATAAAAAAATAGAAGCAAACTAACTAAATATTTACAAAAAGGGAAAAATGTACGGTGCCGGCAAAGCCAGTCACCGGCGATAACTAAGCTCTGAAACTTTGTAGATCTGGAGGGAAGTTTTGAGAGAAAAAGGAGAAGGGAGAGAGCCAATGTGATTCAGAATATTTTGAAATATTTCCTTTTATGTACTAGTTTCCATTTTCTTGAAAACTTGGGTTTCAGATTAGGTCGCTCCATATGACAACCTTATTAATAATTTAAATTATCATAACTTGATTGCATTTAATATTCAACAACTATATAAATAATTTTTCTTTTAAAATCTCTTAACACTTGATTGTTTCTTTTTAGATGCTCTAGAATTTTGGATTATTTGTATTTATGTATTTATGTAATACCAGCTGACGAGTTATTTAATAGTTTAGATAATAGTATGAGATAATGTTGCTAAACACAACAAATAGCAAGAACCCGATGGAACAAATGATAAAATCCTCCGTGCAGCCTTATAATAACACTGAAATTTTCATCTCAGACGGTGAGGATGAGCAGACAAAGTGGTTAGAAAAATTGATTTTTTTGTTTGTTTGTAGAAGCTATAATCCCGTTAATATAACAACATAATTATTGGTTCATATTTAAGTAAAGGTATGTGATAGTTTTTGCTAGATCTGGTCTTCTAACTTATATGATTCCAACATGATGTCATATTGTATTTTGTAGGTGAATATCATGGATACATCTGCTGATTTTGAACGTGCAAATAAGCTTGTTAATGGTAACAACAACATAGTTGGTGGCAAACAGTTGTAGTGTTTCAATTAGATCTTTTTAAGAAAGTCTTTGTTTATATTATTTTATTAGAACTATTGTCTAACTACAGTGAAGATAAAGTTGGAGGAAGAGAAAAAAGAAGCTGGCTCGAGGAAAAGGAAAGCAGAATTTCTTGACTACGTTTATGAGGTAACATACATTACAAAGTATAGTAAATCTTATCTTGGATTTGTTTTCTCAAAATGTAGAATATAACTTCTTTTTATCTATGTATGACAAAGGTTGTGATTTTTTAAATATTATTATTTTTACTGAATAAAATGTTAAATTTATTCAAAGAAAACCTGCTTTTTTTACAAAAAAGTTACCCTCCCAAACCCAAAACTTTCCTATACATAAGTTATCTCATACGTACATCTTGTCGCTATAGCAGTAATCAGCCTTGTGGCACGTATCACACCCTCACCTTGAAATCTACGGTTTTATTCTCTCCAAATGAAAGATAAAGCACACTGAAAGGGGTATCGTAGTAAGAACTTCTCAACCCCTCCCCCTCCATCTTCCAAAATTTCTCTCACCAACTCGCCCCACCTTTCTGAAAGAGTATTCCCCATAAACCCTCACCCTGTTCCCCAAGAAAATTTCCCCAAACTTCTCTGGAGTAATTCTATATTAATTTCTTAGGGATTTAGTCTAGATTTCAGTAAGACTCCATTCAAGGTCTGTTTCCCATTTCGGAAGCAGGGCAACCACATTTAAAATGTGTTTCCAAAAGAACTCAATTCCAAAACGTGATAGAAATACATTTGTCAACTAAAAATGAATAACGAAATATGTTTTCATATTATAGATCCCTAATTTCTTACATAACTGTTCATTTCTTCAAAAAGCATGAAGCCCATAAATCTTCCCTAATCATTTGATTGATTATTACTAAAATTCTTCTTCTAGGAAAATTTATTTGTAGAAACATGGTTTCTATAATATATAGGATGTGAAATCTTAAGCTGGAAGATCTTTCTGGAGATATAGAAGGAGGTTTGTTCAATAATATAAACGTGAGTAATAGGGTGTTCAATCGGGTCTAACCGAATTGAACCAAACCGAACCAAATCAAAATAAGTAATTTGGTTTGGCTATGGTTATACCATATGAACCATATAGATATGATTTTATAAAAACCGTGGATATGGTATGGATATAAACCGAAAAACCGATTAAACCGAAAAAACCAATTACTTCTGATATATCAATAAATATTCTATATGTAATTTTATTATGGATATAAATTGCAAGAATCCTAGCTTAAAATAGTATACAGAATATAATTTTTACAGCTAAAAATCGTAATTAAGTTCTTATAAATATAAACTATAAGAAACCTTAGCTAATGGTAACTCCATTTTTCAAAAATCATTGCTCCCCTATTTTTTTCTATGTAGTAAGAGCTAACAATAATCATGGTTACTGCCGAGTTTTGTTTATATACCATATGATTTTTGTACGATCGGAGGAGACAAGAGATAATGATTGATACGAAAGTTGAGCGAGTTAAATAACTTTATTATCAATTTCCATTGATATACTTTTGAGATTTGAAGTTTTCATTACATTTATCACTTATAATTTAATGTTAGAGAGAAATGTTTTTTTGTTCTTCTTATAGTTTGGTTGATTTTAATTATTATTAATTATGTTATAGCTGAAATCTACATAAATTGAAACGGAAAAAATGCAATAACGGTTTTCGTTTAAAAACCGAATAAAACTGAAATCAAAGGTATACAAACAAAACCGAACCGAAATAGATATGGTATCAATATGGTAGCTAAATCTCATAAACTGGAAAACCGAAAAAACTGAAAACTGAACCGAAACCGAACCAAAAACCGCATTGAACACACCTAAATTATAATGATCTAGATCACTTAATTTAAAATTTTCTTTTTGTTCACTAAATATTATTTATTAAGGAAAAATACAAGTCGTGCCGGCGATCAGAAGGAACCCCGGAGAACTAAGCCGGCGATGACAATACACACCCCGGGCACACTTAAAACTAGAACCGATTACAGGAGAACAAAGCTGATCTCCTTTTTTTTACTCTTAGCTCATCGTCGGAAAAGCCTTTCATCTTCAGTTATGCCGTTATCAAGCCACGGATGACTCCTTAGAGAAGTTATACAGCTCGACAAAATCCTTAAATCAACAATAGTGTGACTAACTAAAAAACTTGAACCTTGAATCTAACCGTTTGAAAGTTTTGGCAAAGATTCACTTTCAATAGAACCAAAGAACAAGGAAAGAGGGAAAAAGGGTTTAGATCCGGGATAAGATTTTCCCAATATATTGGAAAATATATGAAGAAACAGAGAGCAAGACCAAAAACAGAAACACTTCGGATTTGTAACCGGGATTAGCCCGAGAAACTGATCTGATTACATCAGAAACATGCTGGAAATACAACAAAAAAAAAAAAAAAAAAA
>OVAP01000191.1:0-34465 GCA_900406295.1 Aurinia saxatilis | reverse complement strand
GGAAAAAAAAAAAAAAAAAAAAAAAAAAAAAAGAGAGAGAGAGAAGAACAGAAGCAAATTTACTAAATATTTACAAAGAGAAAAACGCAAGGTGTCTGCAAAGCCGGTCACCGGCGATAACGAAGCTCGGAAACTTTGTAGATATGGAGAGAAGTTTTAAGAGAAAAGGAGAAGGTTTATGTCTGGCTTACTCATGTTAAGAGTCCTACTGGATTTAATCATCTTCTAACAGTCGATGGGCATAAATATTCTACCTTTCGCAATGCTTGTGACAAATTGAACCTCGAATGATACGGATATCCACCATCGACCTTATTAAGCAACCTTAATGCTTTCTATAATATTATTATTTTGTTTGTCCTTTTTAAAATCTGTTCTAAAATAAGAGATGTCCTGGTTTTGGGACTTTTACTTACATAGTCAAAGTAATAATAACGACACTGAAAACCAAATTATGGAGGCCGTCAAAATTATTAAAACTTCTTTACACAAATTATTTTAATATCAAAATTATTTATAAAGTATTTCTTATTATCAAATATGTGAACAAATGATCAAATCATTTAAGTGAATTTACCAAAAAACAATATGTTAAGTGTATAAATTATGAAAATAGCTACACATATAATTTACAACAAACCAAATAATATAAAACATAGCCTAATACTAATCCTAGAATCAACACATAATATTATCATTTAAGAGAATTTACCACAGGCCCAATTAAGAAAATAATAGCAGCCCAAGAACCGACAAACCAAATAAATCATTAACCGTAACTATATATATTAAACTTACTCACGATGGTGGAACAAAGTCGCACACTTTCTCCTTCTCTCTTTCTCCGCATCTTTTTTAAACAAACTCAGAAGGTGTATATAACTGTTTAGTCCAAATGTCTACTTCTTCGAATCAAAGCATACGCTCCACAGCTACATCAGAGAAAATTATGGTTTACATTCCTGTCAGTGAATTAAATATCGAGGGCGGTAATCCTCGAATATTTGTACAGGTTCACAATGTGTGGATTCAAAGTTATCCATTATTTCCACAACAAAAAATCGTTGTTCTTGGGGATAGTAATGTAACGTCTTTCTGCATGTGCTATTTTTCTTCATTTGTACCGCTTTAAACTTCACACTTTTTCATAAAGATATTTTTTTATGGCAGGAAGATCGGATAGATATGAATGTCCACAATCATCTCTTTCACAGGATAGATGGACAATAGACAATTCCGTTTGACTTTGGCCTTTGCAATGACAATCAATAAGATCCAAGGTCAATCACTGGAGAAAGTAGGTTTGCTTTTACGAAAACCCGTACTCTATCATGGACAACTATATGTAGCTTTCTCCAAAGTCAGGTCTCGAGTTGGTCTGAAGGTGCTCATCACAAATGACAACGACAAGTTCCAGACAAGAACTACAAACGTTGTCTACACAGAAGTCTTTCAAAATGTTAATTAATCTTTTGATTATTTCAATGTTTTCTTTTAATCTCATCCATTTTGAACAAAAAAATACACCATCCGAGTTTATTTCAGAATTGTCCTTCACAGATTTTGGAATCGTTTATATCAAAATTGCATTTTCCTGCACATGGTGCGGGTGCAAAATCTAGTTCAAAGAGTACATGCAATGTTGTTTCTTCCACCATCTGGCATATAGCAAAAGTGGTCTCACCATTTATCCTTAGTTATTCCCCTTAGATTGGGGTTTATTGATAGACAACCGGGGAGAACCTACAAAAAAAAATGCCTAATTTTTTGTTATCATTATACATTCCATGTATGCGCTTAAAGTTTGATGACAACCATAGGTTGCCGATGAAGTTTCCTTAATTTTTTTTAACTCTATCCACGCAGATACCCAAAGCTAATTGTATATATTTTTCAGATTTTGGGAAATGTAATCATAACTTGTTTTGTTTGAGTATACTACTAATCGACGTTCCCAAAATGAACTTCACATCAGAAGGGTTAAATAGCTAGTTTAAAAAGGGAACATTTCAAGACAACGTTGCTCGGTCCATTAACCATAATAGATGGATGAAAAAGATGTTTAATGCATGATTTTGGTCTCAATCGCTTTGTTGGTACCCATAGTTGTTGAAACCTACAATTTTGATTATACCACATTTCACCAAGGATCAAGCCAAAATAATGATATTCCACATGTAAGAGGGAGAAGAAACTCTTATAAGATTCAAAGGATCATAATTTCTATAGTATCGTCTTTTGAAAACCCTCCCAAAAGCGAATTTAGAGCGTTTATTAAGGCGATTTTTAACTCTAAAGCATAATCCCCATCAAATTTCTTCCGACTCAATTTTTCCCATGTAATCCAATGTGTAACACCCGTCCCCGTTCACTTTGAGCCCTAAATCTCGCGCGCTAACTTGACTCACAAGAAAAACCTGCACAACACTGAAAGGAGAAAAGAGAGAGGTGAGTAATGAATAACTTAATGAAGAAGATCATGTTTTACCCAAACTGACTCCCGACATTACTACACGACCTGCCATTGCAATTCCAAAACCCTGAACAACACATCACATACATGGCACTCATAAGCAAATCCACAACACATAGCATATGATAACACAAAAATATAACATTCAGTGACACTATCCTTGGCTGGTCAGGCACCTCGAAAGGTCTTCTGCCACCTTCTGGCTCGTCAGACGGTTAATGAGCTTCACCGCGATCGCCATATCAGCGGTCTCAGTCCGACATCACTCAACATTAACAAACACATGTCATATCAAAACATAATTCACACATAACCATATATCAATCATTGTGTCAGCCAAAACAAAACAAACTATCATCCTAGACCTAGCATCAACGACTACAGACCGAATAAAAATGCTAAGAATCCTGGTAAAATCTCCTCTTCACCTTAGCCTATTAAAGTGGGTTCAACGCAAATTCTAGACACTGCTACGGTGATCGGCGATTGGAAACACTACAAATTAAAACTAGAATTTGGATCTGCCTTCCTGCACAAGTTATAGTTTCCAATTTCTAGGTTTCAGACAAAACAGACAGATTCATGGCCAAGACGAAACATATATAACTTCCGTGATATACCTCAACTGAATCGTCGGGGCCTGTTCTAGATTCCCTGTAGTATAAGACCTTTGTAAGGATACCAAAATAGTGAACTAACCCCTTCTATACCGTACAATAATCGCCTAACAAAGAGCTCTGTGAAATTGGGTAAAAGTTCAAAACAGAGACTAAGTCTGCATTTCAGAAACTGCTATTTGTCAGCAACTTTGAACACGAAATGCGGGGCGGTTGTACCTTCAAATCACAATATGAGAGTTTATACAAAAACTAGATATCAAGGGATATCCATTGATACCAAGCACGTCTCATAATTCCTTTGGATCTGATCGTAAACGGTCTACCAATACTGCACATTGAAACCGTAAAAAATATCAATATCTGAGACTAAGTCTGGTTACAGAAACTGTGACCTTTTGCAAACTCTGAAAGAGGTTTTCGGGCAGAGATTACCTTGAAATCATAATACAAATTTTTTTTTGGAAACAATGTAACAAGATATATCCAAAAATATAAACATTTTCACGTAACTCTTTCACATCTTGCTGGAATTTGAGCCACAAAACTCCTCCACAAAATTGTCCTCCTTCCTTTTATGATGCTTGCTAGTTTTGAGGGTGGTGTCAAGAACGGTTTTGGTAGAGCTTCGATGTCAGATTTAGCCTTATAACCCTCCTCTAACTGGTGGCCAATATATATGAGGAGAGGGAGGCATTAAGTTTTACGATTCCCTTAGTAAACTAACAAAAATGCCCTCGTTTCTGGTTGAATAGGCCACGAGCCTATGGTTTTCATTTGTATCACTGAAAGAACTGATTCTCCCTTTTATTTGGGCTTTTCTTGGTCTAGCAATACATTTTATTCACGACCCATCAATGAAACCAATCCGGTTTTGTGGTAACTGAATTTGGTATTCAAAAACATTATAGATAAACAGTTTAGAGTAATTTTTATAAATTATATAATGTATAACTAATCATCCATTACATAATTCAAACCAAAATGTTGTAGAAATGAAAGGAATTCAGGATAGTGATGATAACCGCTTAATATAGTTAAATCTATGTATATATTTTGTTTATACCCAATTCAAGCCCATAGAATTATCCAAATCTATGTATAGTATTATAGTAAATACTAACACAAAAATAATATAAATTATTTCAGTCTTGAATATGGAAAAGACTAAAAGACAATTGCTCATGGTAAGCAGGTGAGGAGGCAAGAAGCACACACACGCAAATATATTAATTAGAATTTACGTAATCTTGTTTTTGTTTATGAACATTTGCATTTATATCAAAGGTTATATGAATAGAGAAAAATGTTATTCTCTCTGTATCATAATATATATATATATATATATATATATATATATATATTTATTTTATTTTTTTTTTGAATTATCAAGAGGTTCATGGCCTAGGCCCATACATCCCCTCAGATCCAAGACCAGAGTATGTTATATGGTCTCGTCCCAAGAGCCACTCGAACGGCGACCTCTAGGCTTTGTATCATAATATTTGAAGTTTTGGAGGTTTTTTTTATTATAATTTCATGCTCTTGATATTAAAACATATATTTCTTACACATTTAACATGGTTTCAACTTTTAAAAACTGATATAAATTGTTCAATACATGGATTGGTGGTTATATATTAAAAATATTGCGTTCTATTCTATGTTGAATTCTTTAAATACTATACTATTTCGTTTATTATATCCAATTTTTATTAAAATAATAAGAATAGTCTAGCAAATTTAAACTTTGAAGGAATGCATTTTATTTGGCATAAGTACAGAAAATGATTAATGTCAAATTATTTTCTCATGTAAACTGCATTGATTGAAACAATATTTTTAAAAAATAGGATAGAATAAGACACTGTAAAAATAGAGAGAGGAGAGAGAGAGAGAGAGAGAGATTCACAAAATTAAAAAAGAAAAAAAAATACATATTTGGTAGAAGGGTAAAATGAAATTAAAACTAAATATTATGTAGTCATACTCCTAAATTGGTTTTTTTTTTAGCAACCACACATTAATAGATTAAAATCTAGAAAAACTGGACGCCCACACATGTGGACAATTGTTTACATAGTCGAATTCTAAATCTTTTGTATGTGTCGATCGAGCCAGATAGTCCGTTTTTGTGTTTGTTGTCCGTCGAATGTATGTCAATGAGAAGGAAGGAAACCACCCTTTAAACTCACCAAACACATCTAACAAGATATCAAAAGCTGGCCAATCTTGCGGTGCTTTAATAATAGTAAGCATCTCCAAGTAATCGATCTGAAAACAGGAACACGGTAAGTTAAATTCCAGTAGTGTTTGCATCGCTGTAAGGATGGCCTCAAACTCGGTATGCAGTGGAGAAAGACTCCGTCGGGTTCCTTAACCCCCCCACCCCAGTAGTATAATATGGTCCCCATGACCATAAATCCATCCCAAGCCCGAAGTTCTCCCCGTGCTACTCCACGAACCATCCACTTGACAATACGTAATTGGCCCACTTGAGCCCTTGTCAAGATCCTCTATTTGATCCGACGATTCAAGAAATTGAGCCCCTTGCCATGCTGAACTCTCCCTTTCCACCAATTGTAACACTTTCGTAGTATCAAATTCCAGACCGCAAAAAAAACTTATTATTTCTAGATTTCCAAATAAACCAGAGAATCCATGGATACCTGGTCTTAGTCTCCGACCAATTTGCATCATTATCATTTTGATCTGGGAGGTGCCAAAATAGATAGTTCATATTCGCATAAATCGAACTACTAGGGAACATGTTATCATTTCTCGGGTATTTGGCCAATTTCCAGATTTTAATCGCCCATGGACATTCAAAGAGGGCATGATTAATTATCTCCTCAGACTGCCCACAACGTGGGCACCTCGTATCCAAGCATACGCCTCTCTCCTTCAATCGGGTTAAGACTGTCATGGAACCGGTAAGTGTTTGCCAAATGAAGTGCTTAATTTTAATTGGACATTGAAGCTGCCAAGCATGAGCCTGTAAGACTGTTGTACTAGGCTCCAATATATATGGAGTATCTTCCATATGACTCAATAAGCGAGCCAACTCATAGCCTGATTTAAGTGTATATTTCCCCGATTTTGTAAAATGCCATAAGAGCTTGTCTTGACTAATTTGTGGACGAAGAGCTAAGCCTCCTACAAAATAGACATCATCAGGATCCATTAATTATATAAAAGGGGAATGTTCCAGTCCTTACCATCCGGAGTTGTTAATTGATTAACTGTTAGTTCCGGAAAAAATTCCTCACCTGGACCATGTGTCGGCCATGGGTTATCATCCGGGATCCACGGATCTCCCCAAACCGAAATTGAGCACCTGTCCCCCACTCGAAACCGAATTCCTTCTAAGAGCATCTCCCTAGCTGAGGAAATACTGCTCCAGCCGTAAGACGGAGAGTACGCCTTATCAGCAAATAAAGGACTCGAATTCCGGTAATATCTACCTTTAAGGACCCTTACCACTAGAGTATCTAGAAACTGATGTAACCGCCATAGTTGTTTGGCCAATAATGCCGCATTAAAGTGTTCCAAAGAATGGAAACAAGCTCGCCTTCGTTTTTTGAAAGACATAATTTGTCTCATGCAATCCAATGAATACTACGAAAGGCTTCATTATAATTCCACCAGAAATTAGAAATAGCACTGTTTAACTTTGAAGTTAATGCCTGGGAAAGTTTAAAGCATGACATAACATGAATAGGTAAAGCAAAAGCCACCGATTTAATCATGACCTCTTTGCCGCATTTAGAAAGTAGCCTAGAAGACCATCCATTCACTCGACCCTGAAGATTTTCATTAACGTAATTAAAAATCTTCGCCTTAGACCCTTCTAAACTTTCTGGGATTCGGAGATAATTACCCATCCCTCCTTCCTTCTGAATGTCCAACATGCTTTGCATAGTTTGGCGCACTTCAGTTGGGACCTTATGTCCAAACATTATTGATGACTTGTCAAAATTTATAACTTGTCCCGAGGCTTTTTTATATGTCCCTAAAAGATCCAATATCCGAGCACATTCTTCGGAATTCGCTTTACAGAAGAATATGCTATCATCTGCGAAAAGCAGATGCGTAATAGCAGGGCTGGCCCTAGCTATTTTAAGCCCTATTATAGATTTATCTAATTTCCATTGCCGTAGATTAGCAATTAAGACTTCCGTACACAAAATGAACATATATGGTGACAAGGGATCCCCTTGTCGTAAGCCCCTCGCAGGCGAGATCAAACCTTTTGGGTCCCCGTTAAGTAAAACCTGAAAAGAAACTGATTTCACGCACCACATGATTCTGGAAACACATGATGCGTGAATCCGAGCCGACTGAGCACCCCTTCCAAAAAATCCCATTCGATACGATCATATGCTTTACTCATATCGGTTTGATGGCCATAAATTCCTTCTGGCTAGCCTGATTTGTTCTGAGCCCATGAAACATTTCTTGTGCTATCAAAATATTGTCCGTGATTAATCTCCCTGAAACAAACGCTGATTGAGTTTCGGAGACCAATATATGCAATATTTCCTTCAACCATAAACACAAAACCTTCAAAATAATTTTATAGCTAACATTACATAAGCTAATTGGTCTGAAGTCTCCCATGCCTTTTGGTTGGTCAATTTTCGGGATAAGAAAAATGTTTGTTGCATTGAGCCGCCTATAAAAAACACATGTACGAAAAAAACCTTGGACTAAACTGACCGCCTCTTTCTTAATGGAAGGCCAAAATATCTGACAAAAAAGAGCTGTCATCCCATCCCGGCCCGGTGATTTTTCCGGATGCATGGTAAAGAGTGCTTTCCGGATGCATGGTAAAGAATGTTTTCCGAATGCATCATCTGTCGTGGACGAAGTGAACAGTCCCTGGAAGTATTCCGTGGCCACCTCTTCCATTCCCATCTCTGTTGTAACCCATGTCCCACGGGATCTAACAACCCCGTTACCTTGTTACGAGCTCTTCTTTGTTTTGTGGCCGCATGGAAGAACTTTATATTATTATCTCCTTCCTTTAATCAGAGATTCCTACTCTTTTGTTTCCAATATAATTCTTCCTCCTTATAAGCCTCCTGGAGTTTGGTCGTAATAGCCAAAATCTCATCCTGAGAAGCCGAATCATCCTGTTTAGCCTCTTCAAGTGCGTCTTTTAACAACGCTAAGTTTGCTTGTCCAGACATCACATTGTTTTTACGCCACCACGAAATTGTGTTCCGACAATTCTCAAATTTTCGACAAATCCGGTAGCCCTGAAATTCCTTGTTCTGTTCCAACCAACTATTATCGCTTCCTGTAAACCCTCCTTAGCCACTCAATGTTTATCGAACCTGAAGGCCTTCTTCTTGGAAGGTTCGTGCGCATAGAAGAGACCCAATATTGGTCGGTGATCGGACCCAACCATTTGCAAATATTTAACCGCAGAGAAGGAGTATTTGCAATGCCATTCCTCATTGCCCAATGCCCAATCTAAGCGATATCTAATTGTTTGCGTCTTCTGCACCCCATTTTTTTGTGTGATACAGTTACCCCGTCATGATAACTTATTCTCATAATACTGAAAATCCAGCATTCCACAATGCCTTATCATATTATTAAAAAGGGTAAAGGATATGGCCGACTTTAATGGACCCCCTTATTTTTCATGATTTCCAGTTATCTCATTAAAATCTCTGATCATCAACCATGGTGTCGAGTGATTAGCATCTAAATCCTGTAAACAATCCCAGACAATTCCTCTTTTCTTAATTACCGGATCTCCATACAAAAAAGAAATAAACACTTTTTCCCCATTAGCTATCGCACTTGTATTGATAAGACGGTTATTAGAGGATAAAACTTCCAGTTTTATTTCATCATTATAAAACAGGGTTAAACCGCCACTTGCGCCAATGGGCTCAACCGTAAACAAATTATCAAAACCAAAATGACCTTTTAAAATTTTCCAAATAACGAGAACATTGTTTCTTCTCTGACAAAAATAAAATCACTGGCTTGTGTTGCTTCCATAAGTCCCGTAAATAATCTATTGTCAAGTCACTCCTTACTCTTTGACAATTCCAACTCAGTATTTTCACTTTCGAGCCGGCGATTTCGGGAGCACCGCCATCCCTTTTTGTATATTTTTTATTATCTTCGTAATCTTTTCTATCATAGACTTAATTCCGAAAACACATAAAAAAAAAGAAGAAGAAATTATATGATTTATTTTCTGTCCATATTATTACTAACCATTTGTCCTCTTGTATCCTTATATTTTCCATCCATATTATACCAAAAAAATAAAATCCTTTTTTATCTCACCAAAATCATTTGCAATTCCTTTTAACCGTGAGAAAATAAAATTATTTAAACTCACAACGCCATCCTTAAGATTTAATTTTTCTTAAGAGAAGAAACCAAAATATTGATAATAGGTTCCTTTACTCTTTCCATAGTATCCATCGTATTTAATTTTGTCCATTGGACCTTGATAACAAAATTCAAATTTACAGTTACAAACCAACATTCAAATGCTTCCTTTTGTACCGACATCATCAAGATCCAATCTTTCACCGACCTATTTATAATTCCAGATTTCCCATTACTCATGCTATTTTTGCACACTGGTAAACTCCCGTCAGAGCCAGCTTCAAAACCTCTGCTGATGTCTTCACATACGTGGTATCACATGATCCCACTATGATACTTTTGTATGAAATCTAATGCGCCATCTCTCAGGTCCGTAATCAATGCCCAAATCCAAACCTTGGGTACTCTGTATCCCATATCCACCACCAAGTAAGCAAAAACAGCAACAGCGGATAAGACGACTATGAAATCCTTGATCAAACAAACCATATTTCCATTACAAAACCAGAGAGGAAACACCAAAACCACATCTTGCACCCCGTTCCCACCAGAAACCAAGCAAAAAGGAAAATCAAAACAAATCACAAAGCTGAGTGATTTTTCCTTTATCCAGTCGGGGATGAACCTAACAGAACCCAACCGACAGATGTAAACCAGAAACCCAAGAACCATTACTGGAACCGACCCAAGGGCGTCACCCTTCCTGATAACAAAACCATTATCTAAAGAAACTGAAAAAAACTGTAATTATCATCAGAGCCCAAATCTCCTGATCAAACTCTATCCAAACACAGCGTCTTACAATGTGTATTCCAATTTCGCTCTCAAATAAGAAATGAGAGATAATTCGATATCCAAGGCGACTTGATACACGCACCTGAGACAGTAAGCGGAGACCCATACTGGCTCCATTTTCCTTATTGCCGTTCCTCGAAATCTCCCGATCCCCATGAATAAAGACACCACCCAGATAGCGAATCCATCGCAACAGAGTTATGTAATGAAAATTAAACCTGGATTCAGACCATAGATGGGAGAAAAGGAAACCCGAATCACCGTGATTCAAGGTTACATCCAAATCCCAATCAAGATCTACCCAAATCCTTAATCCCAAGCCAATTAGTCTCACACCATGATAATGCCCGTAAACGAAAGCGTGAGCCATCAAGCGGTGCTTCTCTCCCTGAACCACCATCCCCTCATTCTCTGCAACCAACGCCGGCAACACAGAAGGGTGAACCACCATCCGCATCGCACAATCCCCCATCGCCGGACCCGGTATTAGAGCAACAATTCCCGAACCGCCATCTGACCCAAACCACAACAAACCGCCAATACCATCGTCGAATTGACCCCATAAAATCACCTCCGGCCATAGATCGAAGATCTCTGATCAGAAACATTCAAAAACCATAACCTAGTTAAAGGTCTCCATTATCGCCGCTCGAGAGAGTTTCGTTTCAATTATTTTTGAGATTTTTTATAAGTTTAAATTCAATTATGGTTTAGCAGAATTAAATCTTTCCTAAATTGGTTATAGAATAAATTTGGTGTTTTTTTTTTTTTTGTTAATTTTGCTAAATTACCTTATTAAAGCTAGTTTTGTTTATTTTTTCATATGAAAATTTAATCTAGTACAAATTTTTATATTTTTTAAAATGATTTAAATGAACTGTTTTACGAATAACTCCGCCTCTTCCCGCGACATGGATAACGGATCTGTTTGTATTATTGGATCTTCGTCGAGCCCAAACTCATGCATCCCTTAATCTGTCTGCATCATTCTAAATCTTTGTCAAGCCCAAACCCAAACTCATACATCTCTTAGTTAGCATAAATTGTATTTTATAGGGTTCGAACACTATACCTGATATATAAATCTTTAAATTTTTAACTAATAAGTTAATTCCAAAGTTTTTATCTTTGGTTTCCATGCTTTTGGAAAACACTGAAAAAACTTTCGATATTTTTTAATTACTTTATACGGAATAATTGCTTAATTCAAATTATAGGTAGTGTCGTAGTGAAAAACAGTAAAGCAAATTCGTGACGCAAAAAAAAACCGGAGTCATTGTTAAAAGAGTCAATTTTAAAATATGGAAATGTACATATCAGACAAACAAATATACTATTATACAAAAACTCATGTACTTGCCAATTTTTGCTAGTTAATCCATGACTTTATTATTGTGCAAGTCAAACCTATGAACTTCAAAGTCACCTGCTAAATAGCCCCTCTTTGTATAGATGACGTGTCATGGTGAAATTAATTTTTGCACACTGCAGGACTCGAACCGTGGACGTGTTAGATTTGCTTAAGGTGTGTGGCCATTGAGTAGCACTATCATTCATTGTTTACTCGGTTGTGCTTTATTTTATAGGGTAAGTTCAACAAAATAAAGACACAAAAATTTGGCGACATTAACAAAGGGTGGGATTCGAACCATGGGCGAGAAATAATACAAAAAAACTAAAAGAGAAATGCATGTCGTTTTATCTACAGTACATGCCGTTTAAGCTAAACACAATGACGTTTTTCAAAAAAAAAAACGACAAGTCTTATTCTGATCCATTCATTTACCCGACAAAATTAGAACTGGGGGTAAAATTAAGGTTTATACACTCTTTCATTCAGATCGATATGGTGAGAGTGAATCGGGTTAATTGGGTTGTTTGTTTTCCTGACAGAGGAGTGAATCAGGTTAGTTGGTTGTTCAATTTTTGTGAGGGAGAGTGAACCGGGGTTGTTTGATTTGGTGAAAAAGAGTGAATCGTGTTGATTGATTTGGTGAGGGAGAGAGATGAGCTACGATCGCTTCGACCTCTTCTTATATGTCGGTGGTTACTGGCCTCCCGGTGACACGTATCGCGGTGGAAAGTCACATGAAGGTGGATTGCAATTGACCGAAAGTTTCATCTGAGTACAATAATTATGTTGGTGAAGGAGATTCTCCGGTACGATGATAACATCAAGAAGATTTCATGGTTTCCACCAGAAAATCCTAACAAGAGAGAAGACATTGGTGACGACAATGGATAAAGAGAGTTGTTCACTACGCCGTTGCTTCAGGTGCGTTAACCTTGTTCGTTTTCTGAAAAAATGACCCCTACATTGGTAGGCATCGAGGCTACATGCCAACATTTCTAAATGATGAGTATGTTGATGATGGATCTGGTGAAGCTATGGAGGCAAACCCAGATGAAGGCGATGATTCTGGGTCTCGTGGTAGTAGCGAGGAAGATGATTCTGAGTATGACGATGAGACAATCATCAGTAGTAGCAGTGATTATTCTGATGATGAAGCTACATGGATCAGTGATAGCAAGTTTCGAAGGTTCATATTAGGGCAGGAGTTCAAGTCACTGAAGTCATTCAAAAATGTTGTGAATAGATATGTGGTGAAGAAGAGGAAAGATATCAAGTATTTCAAGTCATATTCAGTAAGGGTTATTGTTGTTTGCTCAAACAGGTCGAGTCCTTGGAGGATTCACGTATCTATTAACAACAACGATCCTAGAGCTGTTGTGATGTCTTTACAACAGGAGCATACTTGTACTTGACAAGGGAGAGTGATGGGGATTTAGTTTTCACCCAAAATATTTCTGCAAGCGCACAGGCTCTCGCAGTAGTACTTAGAGATCGAATCCACAGGGAACAAAGTGTACACTGTAAAAAATCGATTCGACTTGAGCCAAGCAACAAAATATGATTTTGGGTTTTTGATCATCGAATGAGGTTAGTCAATCGATCGAATGAAAATGTTTTTTGTTTATGAAATTCTAAATGAAAGAAAAGATAAATCAGAGATTGTTGTAATTATCGGGTTTCAGAGAATTCTTCTAGGTTCCATGGATTAAACTATTCAGGATTCTAGGCAGATAAATCTGGATAAGTATTCAACCAAGTCGTAAATTAATCTTTCTATTTTTGTAGTAGTGATTAAACATGTCTAATATCATAACTCACACAATAGTCACAAAGTGTGAACTAAGAAAGCAAGCCGCAAAAGTTGTTTACCTATCATTTAATACTAGTTCTTATCAATCTCATCAAATTGTCAAGATGAAAATATCAATATATAACAAATCACCTAGGGTGTCAAATCTAAGCAATCATGTAAAAAGTATAAATCATACCTATCTGTCAAGCCATGACTAACCTATTGAAAACCCTTAGCCCCAACAAAATATCTACTCAAGAATGATAGCAAAAACCATAGCAAAAACCATAGAAATCAATATCATAAATAAATAAAAAAAAGGGTTTAGAAAACTTCTCCAAAACAGTAGACAAGGAGGATGAAATATTCTCCCTTACAACAACAAGACAAAATTACAAAGAATTTAAGAGAGATATGAATGTAAAGTGCTCTCTCTAGAGAGTTTTATGTAAAGAGAGGCACACCCTTCTTCTGAGATGAGAAACCTCTTTATATAGAGAGTGAGGCACGACCAAGGGCTTCAGTAAAGATATAAGAGATGATTAGCTGAAAAGATTCACAATATTTGATCTTATCTCCTTCAGTCGATCGAATAAAGAGGATATTTGATCGATGTGTAGCCAAAAATATATTTTGGTAACCACTGAATATCTTCTGACACGTCTGGAAGTTTCTAGCGGTTCTTTGGGCCTTGACTCACTCATAGGCTTCAGTTCATGGGATTCAAGAGACTTTTTGGGCCTTGATTGATCGAATCAATTTTGCAATCGATCGATCGTTCTTCCTTCGCATTCTTCGACTGCTTCACATCGAGACTGCACAAGCTGTCTTCAGTAGAATCAGCATAACTCAATATCTAACCGTTGGAATTACTTCGTTCCACTTGAATTGGAAAGATGACTTCTTCATATAGCTTGTGTCAAAATCTCATAGCAATCTATGATCGGGAAGGTCTTCATCTAAGGAAACACTTATGAAGCGTGGAACTGATCCACTTCACCAATCTTCAGTATTAAAGGAATAACTTTTGGTCGTTGGGAAGAATTACTTGATTCCAAGCCCATGTGACAGCTGACCTCACGTGGATTGATTGTCTTCAATTCTCATTTAAATCCAAAATGCACAATAGATTCATCTGGCCCCGAACATCTGGTGCTGAATTGCTGAACTTGGAGAATAATGCCCATTTATCACCTAAAATGCCTCATTTTCACAAAAACAATTTGAAAACATAAATATTTAAAACCATCACTTTAATATTGAAATTCTTTAGTTTCGTCATAAAAAAATACTTTAAATATATGGTAAAAAGCGGTAAAATATCACCCCTATCAGAGAGTTACATTTTTAACTAATGCAGGATTAGCTGATATCTTCATAGAAGAATTCAGAGTCAACCCTCAGTTTTCTACTCGACAGTTGCAGATTAAACTTATAGCACAAAACATACATGTTCCATGGATAAAATGTGAGAGGACGCGCCTAAGGTGTTTGAATAAGTTTGGTGATGAGCAGGGAAAACAGTTTGCTAGGCTGATTGATTACGTTGCAGAATTAAAAAGATCTAATCATGGATCAACCGTGGATTGTGAGGTAAGACAAAGAGTGTTTCAGAGGTTTTATGTTTGCTTTGAAGATCTAAAAGATGGATGGAAGGCTGTGTGTGGGAAGATATTACATATTGATGGGACTCATCTCAAGTGGAGAATGAAAGGTATACTATTAGTTGCTTGTGGAAGGGATCCAATCAGATGTTTCGTCTAGCTTGGCCATTGTTGAAGTCGAGAATAAGCCAAATTGGCAATGGTTCATGGATCACTTGATTGAGGACTTAGAATTGGGCACATGGAATGGTCTGACATTGGTGAGTGATCAACATAAGGGTTTGGTTGCAACAACTAAAGATGGGCTCCAATTTGCTGAGCACAGAATGTGTGCAAAACATGTTTATTTTAACTGGAAGAAGAAGTATGGTGGAGCTGCTCTCGAAGACATGTTTTGGGCAGCATGAGACTTTTATTATCCCCAATAGTTCGAGAAGAGGATGAAAGAGATGAAGGAGTTTGACACAAATGTGCATGATGCCCTAAAGATATCAATAGCATATCTTTGGTTTAGGTATGTTATAAGTCACATGACCTTATGTTTTAGTTTCAGTTAGTTTGTTTTATTTTTTACTTGTTTACCTTATTTCACTTTAGCCAGGGCATTCTTCACTGAGTTCTCTAGGTGTGATGTTGTAGAAAACAACCGTGGAGAGTCATTCAATGCTGCTATTCGGGTTGCAAGAGCAAAATATATGATGGAAATGCTTAAAGAGATTCGGAGAAGGGTTATGGTCACTAATGATAAGAAGAGATTGGAAGCACAAAAGATTAGAGGTGACTACACACCTAAATCAAAAGCTCTGCTTGATCAACAGATTGATCTTGCTAAGAATTGTAGACCTTTGTCTTGTGGCCATGGCAAATATGAAGTGGTTACTTCAAAGATAGGTATGTTGTGCAGTTGGTTACTTCTTCTTCTCTCAATTCTCTGACATCCTCTTCTCATTTTCTGACTCCTACTTTTTCTAATTCTTAGACTACTCTAATGATAGGTATGTTGTACAGTTTGGAAGTCAACTGAGTTACAGTTGCACACTCTACCTAGTCAGTGGTATTCATTGTTGTCACATGTCATCTGCATTAATAATTGAAAGAGGTGTTGATCAAGACCCAAATAAATTTATCCACTACTGGTTCAAAGCTGAGAATTTGAAGAGGTGTTATTTGAATAGATTACAACCTGTGAATGTGATGAATCTGTGGAGGAGAACCACAAATTTGAGAGTTCGTCCACCTCCATTCCTGGTGGTAGAAGGAAAGGCAATAGCAAGAGAAAGAGACAACCTAATGAGCCTCTTTTTTCAACCAGGGAAGGTTCTAAGGATAGGATGCAAAATGGTAAGTTTTAAGACAATTTGATTGATTAGTACAACAATTTCTTAGTGTGATGTACATAATCCTTATTTATTTTGTTGGTGCAACATTGCAGCATATGCAGAGAGGAAGGGCATAATAAGAAACAATGTCCTAACAAAAATGCTCCTAAACCACAAAGAATACCACCATGCAGGCCATGCAAGACTCCTCTTTTGACTTATACTAGAGGTGATGCCTTAGGTGAAACAATCTTAGTGAGTCAACCTGATATGAGGCATCTTCCATTGGACACAGATCAGGCTCCTTCTCTCACAACTGGAACACCGGCCTAGTGACCGTTTTTACAAGACTGCCCCGAGGCACTCATTTCAGAAACTCCATACTCAAGCTTCCCTAGCACATCTCGGTTTGGACGTACTTTAATAATTCTGATTTTTGACTCTATTTTATTTGGACCTAAACCGGAATTTATATCTTTCTTGCTGGAGGTATTAGTCTAGGGAAAACAAATCCATTCAGGACTTCTTATCCACTTTACCACTCTCTTGCTGATCCTGAATGGTCAACTTATCTTAAGTTGCTCCACACCCATAAACCTAACCTCTTTTCAAATCCCATGCCGTCTCTTTTTCTTTTTTGTCTTATATGCAATATGTGTAAAACGGCCGGAGAGATGAGACCAACGCAGTTTTCCAATCATTCGTGAAGACTGGCGAAAAGCATATTACGCTCTTAATATATGCATGGAATTTTTTTTTTTAAAAAGGTGTTAAGGCTGATTTCTCTGGTAACATTTCATCAAAATTAAGGTAAAATTCGTGTCTTTTTACTTGTGGTGAAAGCTTTACTGTAAAAAAAAAAAATCGTAGAAGCTTTATGATCCGTACTTGTAGCAAAAAGGTCAGGGAAATCATGGATCAAAATGAAGAAAGTTGGAAAACGTTTAAAGGAGTACGAGGAGGTTCAAGAAGACTTTAGATTCCCTTGAAGAATCTAAGTCTGGGGGAGGAACAAGCCGAGCTAAGGAGAGAATGATTGGGGAACTGTGCCATCAAGCGGTCCGATCTCTCTTGCTTTTTTGCAAACATATCCTATTTCTCTTGAGTACGGTAAAACCTAAACACACTAGCCTCACATATAAATATTAGCCCCCTCTCATTACACACCTGACCTATTTTACCTAGCTGATATTTTCCAGTAATAAAGCTCACGAAAATAAATGAATGTAGAGAGTCAGAATATCGGTACCTTTAGGGTATTTGCAGGTTGGGATTCATGTTGGACCAGTTGGGAGAGTTGTGGTGGGAGTATGAGACGAGAACTTTTGGCAGGATTGTCGAGATGACCATCACGAAGTTGCGCCTCTAAATTGTGGTACAAGTAAGTGAGTTCATAACTTTTTTAACTTATTTTCCTTCTTGGCATGTTGTTTGTTCGAGGACGAACAAAGCTAAGTCTGTGGGATTTGATAGGGGTGATATTTTATCGATTTTACTATATATTTTATGTGCTTTCCATGAAAAAACCAAAGAATTTCGAGATTAAAGTGATGATTTTTACTATTTTATTATTTCAAAGTGTTCTTGTGAGAATAAGGCTTTTTAGGTACAAAAAGGGGCTTTTCTCGCTTCAGGCAGCAAATCAGCACCAGATATTCAGGCCAAAACGAAAATGCTATACATTTTGGATTGGTGTAAAATTTGGAGACAATCAATCCACGTGAGTTAGCTTTTATATGGGCTTGGAATCAAGTCATTAGTCCCAACGAGCAGAGAGTTATGTCCAATTTACTGAAGAGATGTCTGTCTGGAGCCCAAAGCCCGACCAGTCGATCGTACTTATGTTGATCGATCGATTGAGCTGCAGATAACCACAAAAAGCTTCTGGAAACTTCTCCTAACCACTCCAGATACTCAGAGATATTTGGGAACAACAAAAATCCGTGTGAGAAGATTTAGAGCTATCAGAAGACTTATCTAGAAGGGAATCGATCAAATATTCTCTCTTCATTCGATCGATTGAAGAGGACAATATCAAATATTGTGAATCTCTTCAGCTGATCCTCTCTTATCTATTTGCTGAAGCCCTTGGTCGTGCCTCACTCCCTATTTAAATAGACTTTTTGTCTCAGAAAAGGGTGTGCCTCTCTTTCACCGAAACTCTCAAGAGAAAACACTTAGCTTTCATTTATTTCTTAAATTCTTTGTAAATTTGTCTTGTTGTTGTAAGGATACTCCTTGTCTACTGATTTGGAGGAGTTTTCTAAACCCTTTTATATTAATTTATGATGTCAATTTCTATGGTATATTCTATGGTTTTTGTTATTATATTTGAGTAGATCTTTTGTTGGGGCTAAGAGTTTTCAATAGGATTTTTAATGGTTTGACAGATAGGTAGGTTTTATACTTATTACATGATTTCTTAGATTTGACACCCTAGGTAATTTGTTATATATTAATCTGATGAGTAGACAACTTTTGCGGCTTGCTTTCCTAGATTACCTTTGTGACTATTGTGTGAATTAGGATGTTAGACATGTTTAATCACTACTATATAGGAAGATTAATTTACGACTGGCTTGATTACTTAACCGGATTTTTATCCAATTATAAAACCTGAATAGTTTAATTCATGAAACCTAGAGAATTCTCTGAAACCCGATAATTGCAACAACTGCTTTTTTTTTTTTGTTAAATCTTTTTCTCTCTTTTCTTCGTTTTCATTTTATAAACCAGAAACCTTTCCAATCGATCGATTGACTAACCTCATTCGATCGATTGAAAACCAAAAACCCTATTTTGGTACTTAACTAAAGTCTAATCGATTTTGCTGCTATGTACACTTTGCCTCCATGTGGATTTGATCCCTAAGTACTACTGTGAGAGCCTGTGAACTTGCATGAATATTTTGGGCGAAAACTAATCCCCATCAAATATGATCATGGGCGGATCGCAGTACTGCTTCGATACTGTGTCATCCATCAAGACGTTCCAGCGCCGACTCCGTGTCCAGAGTGACTGCTGACCACGACATCCCAGACTGTAACATGTCCTTTTAAACTAGAGATGCAAAGGGGATTATTCACCCTCATAAAGATCCCCTAGTAATCGAATTCATCATCAATGATTTCGAGGTAGCCCGGATCCTCATTGACACAGGGAGCATGGTGGATGTCATATCCCGAGAAACCCTCCGACGTATGAGCATTCCTCTCACCGATGTTACTCCGAGTCTGAAATCATTGACAGGATTCTCAGGCGAGATGACAATGACACTAGGGACAATCAAGCTCCCAGTTTAAGCCTTGGGCGTAACTAAGATTGTGGACTTTTCCGTGGCCGACCACACGGCCATCTAATATGTTATACTTGGCACGCCTTGGCTAAACGCGGTGAAGGCCGTCCCGTCTCCTTATCACCTGTGCGTAAAAATCCCAACGCCGATAGGGATCGGAACAATCCAGGGAAGTGAGCGGGAATCCATAGTTTTCTTACTAGCCGAACACAAACTTAGACAACCGGTCACCGACTGAAAGCCAGAAGCCAAGGTGAAAAAAATCTGCGCAAATCATGATGACGATAAGCAATTGTCAATCTTCTTATAGCAATTACAGATCGCGAAGTCTCACGAAAGGCCCACAAGCGGAGATGCTGAACACATCTGCCTGGGCAGCCGAGGATATGCCCGACATAAGCACGAAGATAGCATGCCATGAGCTGAACGTCCATCTTTTTTCAGACCGGTCAAGCAAAAGAGACGCAGGATCAGCGACGAACGAGCTGCAGCGGTCAATGCCGAAGTCGAACGCTTCCTGAAAGTTGGATCCATAATGGAGTCCAAATTCCCAGACTGGATCGCTAACCCAATGGTTGTCAAGAAAAAGAATGGGAAGTGGAGAGTTTACGTGGACTTCACCGACCTGAACAAGGCATGCCCCTGGGACAGCTTTCCGCTTCCTCATATCGATCGACTTGTCGAAGCTACCGCCGGCAATGAATTCCTAAGCTTCATGGACGCTTTTTCCAGTTATAATCAGATCTTCATGCATCCCGACGACCGTGAAAAGATAATGTTCATTATAGATTGAGGCACCTATTGCTACAAAGTACTGCCGTTCAGTCTGAAGAACGCTGGAGATACGTATCAACGTCTGGTCAATAAGATGTTCGCGAAATAGCTTGGCAGGACTATGGAAGTTTACATCGACAATATGTTAGTCAAATCTCTGAAGGCCGACGACCACGTCATTCACTTGGCCGAGTGCTTCCAGGAACTCAACACTTACAACATGAAGCTCAATCTAACCAACTTAATATTCGGGGTAGAGTCAGGATAGTTCCTCAGCTACTTGGTCACCAAACGTGGAATAGAGACAAATCCTGTGGGGCCCGGATTTCACCCCGTCAAGATTTATACTTAGAAAATAATCTTGAAGTATTTTTCTAGCTGAAAATACTTACACTCGGAATTCACCTAGCTGGATTTCTGCCTAAAATCTTGCCTAGCTGAAAATACTTAGTCAAAATCTCCTAGCTGGATTTCTGCCTAACTGAAATCCATCGCAGTTAGAACTTGCCTAGCTGAAATCGTGACTAGCTGAAAGTGAACGACGACACTTACGATCAAACAACCACGACCTGGCGCGAAGTTTCTCGAAGGATCCGACCCGAGCTCGAAACACGAGACCTGACCCGAGCTGAAGTGGAGCTCGATTAATCTGACCCGAGCTCCCTCATGGGCTGACCCTGACATCGCAACGCAAGATGGGCCGACCTGAACACCACCCATTGGGCCGAGCTGGATGATGCATCACATCTTGGGCCGAGCTAAACCTTAATGGGCCGAGCTGAACTTTAAAGGGCCGATCTGGATCTCGCATCATGGGCCAAGTAGGATTCTTCGTCTCACGATTGGCCGAGCTCACGACAATTAGTCTAACGGTGCAATCGTCGGCCGGGATAAATGCGAATCATGAGCGGATCTAGAAGATAAGGAAGGAAATTGAAGATATATATGAATTTTCTTTATTCTCGTGCGGCTAGGGTTTGATTGTAATCTCTATATAAAGAGAACTAGTCATTCATTTTCAAGGGAGATGTTTTTCCACGTGAGAGAAGACTGAGACTTTTCTCTTGCGATCTTTGTACTTCAGCAATAAACAAACACTTAAACACATTTCTTCGTCTCCGATTATTCGATTACATAGAATGTTACGAATCCCTAAAAGTTACTTTACAAGTCTTTGGTTGTGAGAATTTCGGCTCTCACAATTTGGCGCCGACTGTGGAGAATTCATAACTTTCTGACTCAAAGAATTTTCGGATCACGAACCCCACTACAATGGTAGATTCAACCACTTTGCATCATGCTACCAATACTAACATGGCATTCGGTATGCCCACCAAAACCACCATCGTGCCACCTGCCAGCAACAATCCACCAGGCGCGACCGTCATCGGAGTCACGGATCCACCTCCCAGAAGCGATGTTAACCTGACAGCCGAACCGGTGACTCTGAACACTGTAGCTGCGATGCTGGAAAGGCTAACCAGAAGGGCAGACGAGCAGGATAAAGTCAACCTCGCACTGACAGAAAATGTGGGGGCACTGACAGACGTGCCACGAGCCCAAAAGGCGACGACGAAGGTCACTTTTACCCGTGCCACTTAGAGTACTCATCTCCTGGAGGGGTACGCCAGCCGAGCAGCATGTTTCCGCAAACTCCTGCAAGAACCAACTCTAATCATCCACAGACGCTTGACCGCCAGGAGACACCAGCCGGTGACAACAGGTGCTGGACTAGACCAGGCGTCAGACCGTCATTCGCGACAGAACTGTAGCAGACTAGCGCGAGGAGGACGATTACTACGATGACTTCGAGGATGAAGACTACTACTCCGCCCAGATGGCAGAAATTGCGAATATGAAGGCTTCATTGGCTAGAGCGGAGGCGACTGTGTGAGCAGTGCGATTAGAGGTTCACATGGTGACGAGCAAGGGACCCGAGATCAACCGCGTGCTTGAGGAGGCCCAGACAACTCCATTCACGCCTCGCATCACTGGAGCCAGAGTTCCAAGCCCTGGGAAGATCAGAATTCTGGAATACGAGGGCACCACAGAACTGAAAAGGCATCTCACGGTGTTCGCCATAGCTATGAACCAAGCCAACTTCCCTCTGGGATAAAAGGACCCAAGATTTTGCTTACTTTTCGTGGAGCACCTGAAGGGACCAGCACTCCAGTGGTTCACTCGACTCCCCGAAACTTGATTGACAGCTTCGACGACCTCTCAACGGTGTTCTTGAAGCAGTATTATATATTTATGGGAGAAGACACAACCGATGCTGACCTCTGGGGGCTGTAGCAAAAGGAGAACCAGCCGCTGCGCAAGTTCATCGTGAAGTTCAAGTCCATCCTCTCGCAGGTTAACGGCATCAGCAATGCAGCTGCGCTAAGGACCTTGAAACAGGCGCTATGGTACATGTCCGAGTATCGCAAGGACATTGTTACCAATAAACCGGCAACCATCCAAGACGCGCTCCACTGAGCCAACGGCTTCATTCCGCAAGAAGAGGAGATGAAAGTTCTCAGAGCAAGGAACAACGTGCACCTCAACTCAACGTCCAAAAATGCACCAGCGGCCAGGAACCAACGAAGCAGGACAAAATCATCATCCTCACCGTACGTGAATCACGAATGCCCAGGAATCACCGGCGCCAATAACTACCAAGTCGATGACAGTCAAGTTGTCGGTAAAGGGCGTGGTCGCGGCAGAGGTTTCGGTCGAGGAAGAGGACGATCCAACGTCTGGACCCATAATCAAAACTCGCATGACGAAAATGCTCACTGCGAGTATCACAAGGACATCGGACATCCAACTTCAAAATGTAGAACCCTCGCCATGAGGCTCATGGAAAAACTACCTGCCGGCAAACTGAAGGGCAATATCAGCGTCGATAATTTCGATCCCCTGGCAAAGAAAGGCAACAAGCCAGCCGCAACCCCATAAGGGAAAGACCAAAACAAACGTGCAAGGCAAGGGGAAGATGACCAGCAGGGAGGTCCTCGACAAAGGATCAATATGATCACCGTCTCCGCCATCAAGGCCTTCTAACGAAGCGCTGACACAATCCCTCGATGGTTTACCGAGTCTGAATCATCTAACGACTCATCTCTCGCGATGTCCTTCTAAGAAAGAGTCGCTGCCGGAATCAGGCATCCGCATAATGACCCACTGGTCATCGAATTGATCGTCAACAACTATGACATGGTGAGAGTTCTTATCGACACCGGGAGCTCAGTAGACGTAATTTTCCGCGAGATGTTAAGGAAAATGAACGTCAGACTGTCCGAGATTATAGCAGCGCCAAGGCCCTTAAGAGGTTTCTCAGGCAAAATGAGCATGACTCTGGGCACCATCAAGCTTCCAGTTACCGCTGGCAGAGTCACCAAGATTGTCAACTTCTCGGTGGCCGACCGCCCCGCAATTTACAACCTGATTTTGGGTACTCCTTGGATGCACCTGATGAAAGCAATCCCATCCACTTATCACCTCTGTGTTAAGTCCCAACCCAAGGAGGAATCAAGACTATCCGCGGCAGCCAGAGGGAGTCTCGTGTCTGTCTATTGGCCGATCATAAGCTCAGAATGCCAGTGACAGACAGAACAGACGACGGTAAAAATAAGAAGGCCAAGGTCTCGTGCGACGGCGAGAAACAGCTCTCTCAACTCTTATAGCAATTACAGATCACAGAGGCCCGCGAAGAAAGCCAGCCAGAAACTTGTGACTCCGTTGTATCAATCTGCATCGACGACAACCATCCAGAGCATTGCGTCGAAATTGGAGAAAAACTACATGAACCGTTACGGTCCGAGCTAGTTAATTTCTTGAAAGAGAACATTAACACCTTTGTGTGGGCGGCTGAAGACATGCCAGGAATAAGCATAGATGTGGCTTGTCATGAACTGAACGTAGACCAGACTTTCAAGCCGATGAAGCAAAAGAGGCGAAAACTGGGTCCCGATCGCGCAAAAGCTGTCAATGATGAAGATGGGAGGTTATTGAAAGTAGGTTCCATTACCGAGGCGAAGTACCCCGACTGGCTCGCTAACCCCGTCGTTGTGAAGAATAAGAATGGCAAATAGAGAGTTTGCGTGGACTTCACCGATTTGAATAAGGCGTGCCCGAAGGATAACTTTCCGTTACCGCATATCGACAGATTAGTCGAAGCAACTTCCGGCAACCAACTTCTCTCCTTCATGGACGTATTCTCTGGATATAACCAAATCCTTATGCATCCGGATGACCGCGAGAAGACAGCGTTCATCAACGACCGCGGCATTTATTGTTACAAGGTGTTGCCCTTCGGACTAAAAAACGCGGGGGCAACATACCAATATTTGGTTAACAAGATGTTCGCGGCGCAACTTGGGAAGATAATGGAAATCTATATCGATGATATGCTGGTAAAATCTCTTTAAGAGGAAGATCATGTGACCCACTTGCGAGACTGCTTCGGGCAGCTTAACCAGCATAACATGAAGCTCAACCCAACAAAGTGCCGATTTGGCATCACGTCCAGAGAGTTCCTCGGTTACCTGGTAACACATCGTGGAATTGAAGCTAATCTAAAACAGATTGCCACACTCAACAATATGGCGTCCCCAAAGAACAAGCGAGAAGTCCAATGGTTAACTGGACGCGTCGCAGTGCTAAACAGGTTCATTTCAAGGTCGACGGATAAATGTTTGCCGTTCTATGACACTCTTCGTGGAAACAAGACGTTCGAATGGACGGAAAAGTGCGAAGAGGCTTCCCATCAGCTGAAACAATACTTGAAAAATGCCCCGGTGCTTGTCAAACCCGTCAACGGTGAACCATTATTCTTGTAAACCACTGTCTCACCAACTGCGGTTAGCGGTTGATGTAGCATATAATTGCATTAATTGCAATTATTAATATAGATATTTATTATTTCCTTTTTATGTATTTTAGTAGTTTTTCTATTTTATTATTTTATGGTTTCCTACAATTCTAGGGTTTTATGGTTTTATATAAATAGACACTTTAGGCCTATTGTATTCTTCAGTTTTGATATTGATTAATAAAGAGAGCTTTGGCTTTTGAGAGAGAATAGAATTGTGTATCCCTTGTATTGATTTGATTAAATTTAACAATCAAGAAACATGTCCCAAGCGAGGATTCTTTGAATCCCTTGGTTGAGCTGGCAGGTCTCAAGTGAGGATTCTTGAATCCCTTGGTTGAGCTGTTTTATCGTTGCTTCCGCTCCATCAGTTTGGTATCAGAGCCGTGTCTCTTTGATTTCTCAATCAAGGAACGATTCTGATTATCTTGATGTTTGTTGGAAATATCTATCCTATCATAGGCGAAAGTTTGTTTGTTGAAAGAGAAGAAAACCATGAGATCTACAGATGTATCTGTGGTGATCCTATCTTCGACGTTTATGAAGAAGATGTCATGGTTGAAGACTTCAACTTTCGAGGTGATGATTTTGATGATCTGTCCCGTGCAAAATCTGTGGAGTTGCAGATTTCTGAAAATTTCAGAGAGAAACAATTCTCTGAAAATTTCCGTGCACAAGGTGTGCAAAATCCGGATTTGGAAAGCTTCTGGTATTTGCAGATTTTTGTGATAAATAAGATTTATCGGGTTCATGCAAATTTTGGACAGCTTTCCTTTTGTGCAAATTTCGTGCAAAATCTGAAGTTTTCATATCTTTGTTGCAATTATTCAAGAAAAGATTCAAAGCAGATTTATCTGCCAAGAACGCGCTTGAAGATTCGAGGATGAGATTCTAGAGTTTTCATATCTTATTATTTGTGGTTTCTTACAATTCTAGGGTTTTATGGTTTTATATAAATAGCCGCTTTAGGTCTATTGTATTCTTCAGTTTTGATATTGATTAATAAAGAGAGCTTTGGCTTTTGAGGGAGAATAATATTATCTATCCCTTGTATTGATTTGATTAAATTCATCAATCAAGAGGCATGTGCCAAACGAAGATTCTTTGAATCCCTTGGTTGAGCTGGCAGGTCCCAAGTGAGGATTCTTGAATCCCTTGGTTAAGCTGTTTTATCGTTGCTTCCGCTCCATCAGCGGTGTACTAGTCCGAGAAGAGAGAGGCGAACAAAAACAGGTATTCTACGTAAGCCAGAGCTTGATGGGCGCAGAGACAAGGTACCCATAACTCGAGAAATTGGCGCTTTTGTTGGTCATGTCTGCTAGAAAAATCCGGCCATATTTCCAATCTCATTCGATCATCGTTCTGAACTAAGTGAGTACGATATCGAGTACCAAAGCCGCACATGTGCAAAACGCTAGGTTTTGGCCGATTTTATGATCGAACTCCCACCAAGTCTGGTAGAAGGTGCCGACAAATATGCTGTTTGGCGCGGGAATATGCTTAACTTCGCCTACCGGAGAAGTCATGGAGCAATCATTTCGATTTACCTTCAATGCATCCAACAATGAAGCGGAGTATGAAGCGCTAATTGCAGAACTGCGGCTAGCAGTGGCGCTAAACATTCGGAAAATACGTGCTTTTTGCAATTCCCAGCTCGTCGTAAATCAGTTTAATGGCGAATACACGGCTCACGACGAACGCATGGAGGCCTACCTAAAAATTGTGCAAGAACTGGCAGCACGGTTTGCCGAGTTTAGCCTCACTAGAGTTCCTCATGGCGAGAACGCGACGGCAGACGCTTTAACCGCTCTCGGCTCCACGTCCAATCCGGAATTGCGCTGAGTTATACCAGTTGAAATCATCAAGCAACCAAGTATCCAAGCTCATGACCAGGTGAACCTCCTTAACCCCGGAAATGGCTCACATAACGAGGAAGAACTGAAAGAAGAACCAGCTGATCCCATGGAAATCGACGGCCCACCAGGGCCAACTGAATACGGGTGCGGCTCACCTTGGATGGACCGAATCATGCAACACATCACTAACGGCGACGCTCCCGCCAACAAATGGACCGCTCACAAGTTGAAAGCTCAGGCCGCACGTTTCGTCCTCAAAGATGGACAACTGTTTTGCAGAGGAATGACTTTTGTAGACGCTCACAGGGTCATGGAGGAGACTCACAGCGGTTTGTGTGGCAACCACTCCGGCAGAAGGAGTCTAGCCATTTGAATCAAACGTCACAGGTTTTTCTGTCCTACCATGATCCGTGACTGCGCAAAATTCTCTGCGAAGTGTGAGAAATGCCAGCGCCACGCTCCCATGATACACCAACCAACCCAACTGCTGTCGTCCATATCCGCGCCATATCCTTTTATGTACTGGTCCATGGACATCGTCGGACCCATTCACAATTCAATGCAAAAAACGTTCGTACTCGTGTTAACCGATTATTTCTCTATATGCCAGCATCAAGGACGCTCGGGTCTAAAATTTCGTTTGGAAGTACATTATTTGTCGGCATGGAGTCCCTATGAGATAGTCACTGATAATGGGTTCCAATTTATCTCAGCCAGATTCAAAGGTTTCTGCGAATAATGGAAGATCCATCTTAGCAAGTCCACACCCCGTTATCCACAAGGTAATGGCCAAGCCGAAGCTGTAAACAAAACCATCCTCGACGGCTTGAAGAAGAGGCTCGATACTAAGAATGGAAGATGGGCCGAAGAATTAGATGGAGACTTATGGTCACACCGAACTACGCCAAGGCGGCCCACCGGTGAAACTTCATTCTCACTCGTCTGTGGTATGGAATGTGTCATCCCATTCGAGGCCGAATTCCCAGGAATTCGACGAGGACTCTTGCCGGAACACGCGGAGGAGAATCAGCTCATTATGCTCGATGAGCTTGACCTCATCAATGAGCGTCGCGACGAAGCCCTCATCCACTTGCAGAATTACCAACAGGCAGCGGTGCGCTATTACAACTCGAACATCAGACCTCGCCACTTTTGTGAATCTGTCCTCGTCCTCCGGAAGGTTTTTCAAAACACGACTGAGCCAATTGCTGGTAAACTCGGAGCAAACTGGGAAGGTCCCTACCGAATCAGCAAGGTAGTATGCCCCGACATATACGAGCTCGCTACTATGGACAACGTCACCATTCCACGCTCATGGAACGCCATGCACTTGAAGCAGTACGCCCATTGAGCACAACGTATAGACAAAAAAAATGTGTTTGTACGTCCATTGAACTACGGGTCGGCTTGATCCCTTCACAGGGCACGTAGGCAGCTCATCTTCGGATGAGTTAAGCTGGCCCCCCTCTAAAAAGAGGGGGGGAGTGGGAGAGTATATTTGTATACTCCCACATGTCTATTCAACATTTTTTACGTATTAATCGAAAAACTTTGTGTCTTACATTGTTTACAGTTAATCAAAAACTTTTCATTAAAGACGAAAGAGCTTATCGCTACTAGTTGTTGCTGGCCACAACAGCGAAAATTTTACCCGGGTCTAGAACTCAAATCCTTATTTGTTAAAGCACGCGATGCAGAGTCTCGCGACTCGCATCTTAAAAACCTAGTTACAAACACTGGTATAAGACACCTCACGGTCAGAACGTTCGGGCAACAACTCAGGACGAGGTATATTTAAGGTTAAGTGTTCCCACAAAACACACGATCTCGACGATCAATTAAGTGCCACCAAAACCTAGTTCTTATGCTAGTCATTTTACAAATATGTTGAGAAGTAAAAAATCTTAACATACCCAACAAGAACAAGAACGTTTGAATAGATCAAACGACTGCACTCATATAGAATGTCAAGTCAAAGCACAAATCTAAATCACTAAGAAAAAGTAACAAAAGCAGTTGGCGGATAAAGCCATCCAGGCATACTACAAAAGTGCATAAAGCCTAGTACCGTCAACAGATAAAGCCATCCAAGCATAACACAAAAAAAATAATCTAAGTCATGAGCTATCGCAACAAATGAGCCATCACAATCACGGAGCCACGTCACTCCTCGCCTCGCCGATGCCTACAGAGGCAGGTAGCTCAGAGACCACCACCGAAGCAAGACCCTCCATCATGGAGAACATGAGGTTCGTAACCGAGAAATCGACTACTTCAACATCTGCCGCAGACTTCTCGAGAGACTGAGAATCCCGCAGCAAGCCCTGGCAATCAGGCGAAACATGTGAAAGAACTAGATCAGCTCGAATAGAGGCCATCCCCTGAGCAAGCTCGGTGCGAGCGGAAAACCTCTCAGTCTTCCACTTGGTCACCTCAACCTTATCTTTGTCAAGACAAGGAGGGTCGTCAGACTGCAGAAGATCGATAAGCTCAAGATTGGCCTCAGCCTACGCGAGCTCGATCACCTTCACCCACACATCACTATCAACCCGTCTAAGCTTCTCGCTAGCACGAGAAAGCTTGACCTGAGCACGCCTGATCACATCCCTACGGCTGGACTTGGTGGCGCTCGCTACACGCCTCTCGACCTCCTTCTCCAATGAGACAAGCGAAAGATTGACCTCATCTTTCTTCCTCACAAGGGCATACTTGGTGGACGTCAAAATCTCCTGCAAACTCACGAGATCTTTCCGGAGGCCGATGGTGGTAGCCTCCGAAGCAGCTAAAGCTTTGGCACACTCAGCTTCAGCCACCATTAGCTCGGCAATCTTCTTGTCCTTCGGGGCAAAACTCTTATGAGCCTGCTGGATCTCTACCTCATACTCGCCCATCGTGGCATTGATAGGATCAAGAAACTGTACAAAAAGAATTCAAAGGAGGCGTAAGCAGAAACGAACTCAAGAACAAATGAACGAAGCAAATCTCAAAGTTTTACTTGGGCTCCCTGATGAGCCATTCCTGTATATCTCTTGCTGCCCATTAACACCTCCGTCGAAGGAAGCTGTGTCATCCCACTAACAAATTTGGAGACCAGCTCGACGGACCTCCTGACACCCGAGAGCGAATTCTTGGTCCCTGCAGAAACCCAGGAAGATCCTCCCGAACTAGGCCCCTTGGCCCCCACTCTAGGCGTCAGAAGCCGAGCCTGCTTGGCCACCTTGCCATCCTCGAGGACATTATTGCCATTGTCGCGCGACCGCTTCTTGTCAAGCGGTGTACTGAGGCACATAAAAAAAATCAGGTAAGAATACTTGTACTTCACATAGGAAATCTCATGAAAGAAAGCAAGGTAAGGTCAAACATGGAGGGCGTGTCTCGGACAGGCATCGAGTCCCTCGCTGGAAGACTCAGTATGACTCCCGATCGCGCTGGCACCTCACCAGATGCCCCTGCCAACAAAGAACGACGAGAGCAAGTCCCGGAAGACTTGCCATCAGTTCGAGGCTTGGCAGCTTTAGACCCAGCCGTCTTCGGCTCGGTCGCAGTCTTCTCGGCCATCTGTGGGTCTGTTTCCTTTTTCTTAGCGGCTCGTCGCTCGGCTGCCTTCTTCTCGGCCACCTTCGTCTCGGCTTCTTTCTTCTCGGCCGCTTTCATCTTGGTCGCTTTCTTCTCGGCAGCCTATCTCGGCCGCTTTATGCTCGGCTACTTTCTTCTCAGCCGTTTCCATCTCCACTCTAAGTTTCATCTTCTGACGAATTGTCAGATCTCGCCCTACCTCCTCCCGTATCTCCTTGGTGGACGCTCGCGAAGGCTCAGTACTAGGAGACATGTCGAAACCGTCAAAAAGGGATTTGGCTCGGTTGATACGCTTCCGGTCGAAATACTTGTTCCACTTCACCGTCGTGCTCTAAGCGCCTCGAATACCGCAAATGAATCAGTGGGCATCGCAGGAAGAAGCGCCGGCTCTGCAAAACAACACAAAGGAAACCACATAAAGTTAGCAACAAATCAAGTGACAAACAAAGAAAGGCGACCAGCCTATCTACCATTTGGTCGCCAGCGAGTCATAATCAAGTCAAGGCAAATTGGCTCGATGGAAGCCTCAGTAATAGGAACAAAGAAGAACCCCTTTTCCAGTCACCGTCTTTGCTGGGAAAATCGATTATGATTCGCTGGTTGGGCCGATTAGAACAATAGTATATCAGCTTAGTCTTCTTTGGTTGTCGCCATACCAACAAATGGTCGAGATGACCAATCCCAATCTCGACACCTGTCTCTATACTCCGAACCAAGAGTCCAACCAGGTGACGCATCCCTCGTGATGTCACTTGCGAAAAAGCAAGCTTGCGCGCCGAGAGATATCTCACCAACAAAGTCGGAAGCGGGAACCACAAGAAGCATAAGTCAAAGAAGCTCATCGTCGTACAACCAAACGGGGGCTCGTCAGGACTATTGCCATCAATCGGTACGATCAGCTCAATCTCGCTCGAAATCGAATGTCTGAACCTTAGCCTCCTCAACGAATTTTGGTCCGACCACGAAATGCCTAAAGGAAGATCTTTCTTTCCTTTTGGCCTTGGTCTCTTCATCACGGCTCGACGCGCTGCAGCACCGATTCCCAGGAGATTCATCTTGCGGTCCAGCACCGCTTAAGCCGCTACCGGATATTAGTCCCAGTCTTTTAGCTCAGTCTTGACTGCGACAGGCTCGATGATCCCTGGAATCTCTGTTGTCAAGCCTAAGACCTCGGTTTCCGAAACACCAGAATTATCAGCTACGAATTCGCGACGAATCAAAGACGTGACCTCATCGGTTGCATCCTCACTCGGTTCGATAGAAGTCAACACCCACAATGGTGTAGAGCTGACCTGCCTCTCGACATTTGGTACGGATAGGACATCTAACTTACGAAGGAGCATTGGTTGATTACATGACTCGCCTAGAGACATCGTGGCTTAACGGCTCGGGTCGTCTAGCTCCTGCGCCAGCTCGAATCAATTCCCACAACTCTCGCTGTTCTAGGTCGGGTCCCGTGTGACTTGACAAGTCTAGCTCGGCGAGACTCTGCAAGTTGACTGGAACCAAGCTCCGCCACTCAAGTTCCTGATCTGATGCAGCGTCCCTGACCCGGTGCGCCACATAGCTCGGCTTGGACCGAGAATACAGCTAGAGGAGGGTCCGTGCGGCTTGGAACCCGCACGCTTAGGTCAGTCTCTCCACGAGAGGACGCATCTTGCAGCTCGGTTCAAAGGGGGCGACGCAGGGTCCAGATCGGCGACATCACTTGCAGCTCGGGTCGGTCACGAGGTCTAGATCGGCGACGTCATTTGCAGCTCGGGTCGGTCGCGAGGTCCAGATCGGCGACGTTACGCAGATTTCAGCTCGGAAAAGGACCCTCGTTGTTGACTCGCAACTTCCGACCTGGCGTAATGAAGCCCCAAGCTCGGTTCGGTCTGTGGTGCGACTCAGTTCGGTCCGTGACAGCGCAGCTCGGCATGGCTCAAATCGCGGTTCGAGTGCAGTCCAGGTCGGGAGTAGTCCTGAGCAGACGACGCGGTTCGGCAACAGCGTGGCACGAGCTCTGAGCTGGAAGGTTGGTTCGATACAGTGATTGTGGGGCAGTTCGGCTAGAGAAGAGCTCGCAGCTCAGCGAGATCGAAAGAAAACAGGTCGGCGACGGGTCAAAGGAAGGAAGGAGATCGGCAATTTCCAAAAAAAAAGAAAAAAGGAAGGGATCTTTTTTCCTTCGCAAAAAAAAAAAAATAATAATAATAAAGGAGGACAGAGAACAAAGCTATATTTATCTTAGAAATTTTTTTTGAAGTGAAGTTGTGAAGAGAAGAAGAGGGGTGAGAGCTGTATTTATAGATTCAGCTCAGAATTATCAATTTCCGAGGTAAAACATTAAATTCAACACAAATATTTTGGATAAAATCCATCATATTTTCAGGGCCCGGTCTAACAGTTATATTAAATTCAGGCCCAGCCTAAATAAATATGTACTTATATTATAACAATCACATTTATTCAAAAAAAATCGTTGCAAGCGACGACAAGCTACGACGGTGCTACGAGTCCACCTCGGCTCGGAGCGTGTCGAACACTAATCTTGACTAATAACTTCAGCTCGTCACACATGACTAAGTCTAACGAGCTGGGGGGCTAACTGTGGGGGTCGGATTCCACCCCGTCAAGATTTATACTTAGAAAACAATCTTGAAGTATTTTCCTAGCTAAAAATACTTACACTCGGAATTCGCCTAGTTGGATTTCTGCCTAGCTGAAATCTTGCCCAGCTGAAAATACTTAGTCAAAATCTCCTAGCTTGATTTCTGCCTAGCTGAAATCCATCGCAGTCAGAACTTGCCTAGCTGAAATCCATCGCAGTCAGAACTTGCCTAGCTGAAATCGTGACTAGCTGAAAGTGAACGACGACACTTACGATCAAACGACCACGACCTGGTGTGAAGCTTCTCGAAGGATTCGACCTGAGCTCGAAACGCGAGACCCAAACCGAGCTAAAGTGGAGCTCGGTTGTTCCGACCCGAGCTCCCTCATGGGCCGACCTGGATGTCGTAACGCAAGATTGGCCGACCTGAACGCCACCCATTGGGCTTAGTTGGATGTTGTGTCACGTCTTGGGCCGAGCTGAACCTTAAAGGGCCGATCTGGATCTCTTATCATGGGCCGAGTTGGATTCCTCGTCGCACGATTGGCCGAGCTCACGACAGTTAGTCTAACGGTGCAATCGTCGGACGGGATAAACACGAATCGTGACCGGATCTAGAAGATAAGGAAGGAAATTGAAGATATATATGAATTTTCTTTATTCTCGTGCAGCTAGGGTTTGATTGGAATCTCTATATAAAGAGAACTAGTCATTCATTTTCAAGGGAGATATTTTTCCACGTGAAAGAAGACTGAGACTTTTCTCTTGCGGTCTTTGTACTTCAGCAATAAACAAACACTTAAGCACATTTCTTCGTCTCCGATTTTTTGATTACATAGAAAGTTCCGAATACCTAAAAGTTACTTTACAAGTCTTTGGTTATGAGAATTTCGGCTCTCATAAATCCCAAGCAGATCGAGGCCATCGAGTCCATGAAATCACCTACAAAAGCAAAGCTTATCCAGCGACTCACAGAACGCGTAGCAGCTCTAAACCGGTTCATATCGCGCTCAACAGATAAGTGCATGCCGTTTTATAGAACCCTTCATGATACAAAGTTGATAGTATGGACTGATCAATGCGAAATCGCTTTCTAGCAGCTAAAGAAATATCTGAAGACCCCTACAGTCCTATCGAAACCAGTAGACAGATGATATATCGTGGATTTTATGGTTTCTAGCCACGATATAAAGTGTTTTATC